>JAOYNN010569086.1:0-19790 GCA_025770095.1 Goniobranchus kuniei
TAATAATAATAATAATAATAATAATAATAATAATAATAATAATAACAACAACAATAATAATAAACACATTATGCATTGTTGAAGCTAAACAACTAAGGTGCACTAGTAGTATAAGTTAAAGTATAAATATAGGAACTATGATGGAGGGGCCTTGGCAGTATGTATAAATCATCTGGACGCAATGATACCACTTAAGCAAAGGATTCCACACAGAAAGACGGCTTATTTGTAATTTTAATTTCTATACAGTTGGATAGAATTTTTGATACTGTGTGTATATGATGAAAATTGTTTACTTTATACAACAGGTAGAGCATGAAAGGAAAGACATGTATCAATGATAATTTGAAAACAAAAATTGTACAACTGCAGCCAGCTTAAATGAGTCACATGTCAATTATACCATTTACTTTATCTTTGTCTTTTTGCAAGGGGGAAAAGGAAACGACTTTATGCACATTTCATTGAGCTAATTGGTTTGGGCTTGGGTTTTTTTTCGTCAACCCAACAAGTTATAACAATCTAAACACAACAGTTGAGAAGTTCAGTATGGTGAACAGATGCATTCTATGTAACAAAAAAACAACAAAAACAACAAAAACAAAAAGAAACAAATGTAAATAATGTATGAAAATTGAACACTTGAACACATCCACTTACAGGACTTCTTCAACATGAGCACATTTTCAACTAAACCAAACCTTTTATAATTTATTTTCTAGGTAGTATGAGATTTTTGTACCCACAAAAGATTGTCTGAGTTGAAAACAACAAAAAAAACAACCAAACAAAATACACAATAAACCAACAGAACAAACAACTTAATAAAAAAAACAACTAACAAATAATTTTGTTTTTAAAAAGTTTACAGGAAAACATACGTCCTTATCAGCAATAATTTGAATTATACATGTACCTCTTTTCCACAATGACTGATGCATATTTCATTTCAACAGCTTCTGTGATATAAAATGTGTATGTATTATCTATTAGTATACTTACTATAATTTCACTGCTTGGTATGATCATGAATGTTATTTATTCCATGAAAAAAAACCTATAAAGAATCAGGAAGATTGGTAATGATGATTATGGTGATGATAGTGGAGGCGATGATGATGATGACAATGATGATGATGATGTTGACGACAATGATGATGATGATGGTTATTATTATATTATTATTGCAATATGAACTATGTAACAATACCCTTACTTAACTCACTACTAAATAAGGTCAGATATAAGAAGTACACAATGCCCATGAATCATATTTATTTTAGTTTTCATCGGAATGATCAAATGTTCCAATCAATCTTGCTACCTTTGTGCTTAAGAGAAAAAGGGGCCTATTCTGATCTCTAAAACATTACAAATTACAATAGCAGACAGTAGGTGAGTGCCTATTAAAAAATGTCACATAGTCAACAGAGATGGAATTTTTGCTCATTTATTTTGAGCTACCAAGAAGATCTACTGGGAAGATGAATAAATTTTTTGTTTTTGCTTTCATATGCATAATTGACCTTCCTTAACTATATTTTTAACGAATAATAAATTTTTCTTCCATTAAGATATTTCTGGCAGGTAAATGCAAAGCAGAGACAATTATAGAAATGTCCTGTAATGAGCCTTCCATCCACAGGATCAATTGTCAGGAGAAGAAATTATTTGCATTTGACACCTGTAAAGGGTAACATTGCTTTATTTTGGTATGATTTAGCCCTGCCTGCCTTTTATGATTTCAAAGAAACCTTTGCTTTCATGCAATTATGGCCATTACCAGATCAGGCAAAAGACAGAGTCAGGCTGAGTAACATATGAAAAAGACATGTTGATTTAACTTATGAATGTCTTTATGAACAGCAACATCATAATAATAATAATAATAATAATAATAATAATAATAATAATAATAATAATAATAATAATATAAATATATAAAATGTATATTGAGAGGAAGAGGACAAGCACATTTTGTATTTTGACAAATGCTCCTGAATGAAGACATTGAAAGAAAAAAATAAAACCACACTAAAATTCTTTACATCATTAACTTAGTGGAATTGGCTATACTCAATAGACCTTTATTTTTGTATTATAGATATCTTGTTTTTTAAACCCACATATCAACCACCCCCCACTCACCAGCATTTACCTTGGAGATACCTTTAATTCTTTCGGTTACACTCTATAGTCAATGATTGGGTAGGCCCATTGACATGCTGTGTATAGAATCTAACTGCAACAATAGACGACTCCTAAGCGGGGCTTTTTGAATTAATAATAATAGTAATAATAATAATAATAATAATCATAATAATAATAATAATAATAATAATAATAAACTGGTGTCAGACAGTATTTAGTATTGATTACAATATGAACAATCATGATTATAATTTCGGTACCCTCTATAGTCAATGATCGGGTAGGTCCATGGACATCCTATGTATAGAAATAGAATCTAGCTGTAACAAAAAAACGGACGACTCCTAAGCTGGGCTTTTTGGATAAATAATAATAATAATAATAATAATAATAATAATAATAATAATAATAATAATAATAATAATAATAAAGTGGTGTCAGACAATAATTAGTATTGATTACAATATGAATAATCGTGAATATAATTATTGATTAATCAAAGCGTGATAATAATTCACAGCTTCTATCATCCAAACATTTGATTACAGGCAAGGCTCTTCCCACTATCAACATATAACCAATCATCCTTAATTGGTTGACAGTTTTAGGCTACTACTAAAAGGAGAATAATATGTCTCCCTGAGTATAATTACAATTACAGTCTAAAGTTTTCTACTACTTAAAGTAACTACAATAAATAAAGTAATATTTTAATATATGTCATATAGTATAGCACTGTATTATAATAAAATACAAAACCATCTTGGGTATCAGGAACTGGCCATATCTCTATTAGGAATAGAATATTCCACCCAAACCTACTGCATAGTCATAACAACACGTTCATTTTTACTAAGGTTTCATTTATTTATATTCAACTCCGCCAGATTTCTCTGCAATATTAATATAACAATTATTGACATAAATTAATGAGTAAATTATTTTCAAATAGATTTTTTGTATAAAAATAGCATTTTATTTGTCCCATTATTGATTCCTTGTAATTCTCATTATACTGAGGGTAAAGCAGAGTCTCCTTTCTTGGATAGCAAACTGTACAAATTGGAAAGACCCAGTTTAAATATTATTCACCTGCACACAAACTTTACATCAATCATTCTTTTCTCAAGCATTATTTTCTTCATTGTCTAAATCTACATGAACATGAACAAATCCTTTCCAAGCCATGAAAACCCCTCTTTGGGTGGATGAAAACATTCTTAGCATTTAGCCTAAAGCCATTTTGATTTCCTATGATACAATACCACAACAATCGCAGAAACAAATGGAAAGCATTTTTGTTGTACCATTTTGCAATTCTGTAGAATTTGCTTTGATTGAAAATATTATTTTCAGAATTCTTCAGCAGGTCAAGATAAAATCTCTCTCCTTCATTTCATATAGGATGAAGGGCAGATCACATCAACAATAATGTTATAAGTTTCAAAGGTTTCACAAGGTTACAGCATGACAATAAAGCTTTAACTTTAATGCATGCAGTCTGTAATTGAACAATAATAATATCCAGAAAAATCTGTTTCAGAATGCTTTGGGTAATGAGAACATTTGTAAAATTAGTGATGGTAATGTTCTAGAAGACGCCAAAAAGCTAAATGTTTAAAAAGTGTGTACATCTTAGAGACAAAAAAAGAAAACAATTTGTTTTCCCACTAAGACTAATTAGTTTCAAAGTTTGGGTAGAAGCAGAAAAGAATCTGTCATTGCTGTGAACAACCAGAGGTGGTGACAATTCAGCAATCTCAATGACCAATTCCATCACAAGGACCAATGTGCCAAGAATAAGACACCAAATGGGTTTTCATGCTTTTCAGGGGAGAGAGTGTTTATCACAAAATCTGCTTGTCTAAACCAGAGATCACTTTGAGCGCAATAATATGTAAATTGTCATAATGTATGGTTCAAACCAAAGTCAATCACATTCACAACTCACATTCATATCAATAGTTTATGAAAGTTGATATATTTGTAAAACTAAAAGCAATCACAATTTTTTCCCATGATATACATTTACACTTCATAGCAGGTGAGATTGAATGAAACCCATGAGCCATTTTTAAACTCTACAAATAACGATATTTCCACCAACTGGGTATACTGCTCTGTACACACCCCTGTGTGCTGGGCTTACCTGTTTTATACATTTTATCACGCTCTTGACTAATATACTTACACCATAGCTTATTACACAATTATTGCATTTTATGGGCCATTCGGAACGAGGTCATGTCCACAGCCACAAACTTATGAGTGGATGCGCGACATGACAGAGTTCCGAATGGCCCATAGAATGCCATAATTGTTTTATTACACCCATCTTCTAGATATAATGTATTATAACACTTGTACTATTAACTGATTTAACGTCTGGTTTTATCTGCAGCTATTTTTTAATTCAGAACTATTGATATATCATTGCGCGTGTTATGCAAATGAAGAATGCCAGCCTGTGTAAAACACAAAAATTACACCCACCCCAACAAAAGGGCATTGCAATAATTAGGCGTGATCAAATATTTTGCATATTTAAATTTCATGATTAAACCCAAAAGCAAAATGCAAACAAAACAACACCAACAAAAATATTGAAGCCAAGTGATCTCATCACGCAAAGAGTAAAATTGTAGCGCAATGTCTTCGACTTCAACAAGGATGGGTTTCAGTGTCACTGGTTTAATGTGATGTTGAAAGTGCAATCCCGAAAGCTTCCACTAAAATATGCCTTTGGTATGACTTTCATCGGGAATGCGGGCCTAGATCTAGATCTAGTTGTAGTTGATTCTTGTTAGTGTGCTAGGCCAAACGCTAGTTAAGTTGATGTGTTTGTTATGTGTAAGCCAAGTAGATCTAGATTATCTTCTGGCTCTAATGATTCGATCAATGCATCCATAAGTTCTCTGCCCATGTCTTCCCTTTTTATAACAAAAATATTCTAGGCCTAGATCAGAACTCAATCAAAGCAGAAGTGGGTTTACCGACTGATCGCTAATTCGGACGTGATATAATTTCTTTGGTGCCACCGTTGTATCTTAAAATAGCATCGGGCGAAAGAAGTTCCCATGTAAGCTGCTATTTCACTGGCTAAGAGTCATCATGCCTTTATGCCTAGCGACATGTTTTATGGAAATTTAAATCACCCTAGCAACCAAGGCTAAAGAATGGGAAGGGGTGAAATAAGATTGATCCACACACTCCACAGATTTTGATACAATTTTATTTAATACACACAATTAACAGTCATTCAATTAAAAGGAATTTATGCCTCTATGATGAAAAACAGAAAACACAACAAAAGTCTTCTTTCCAAATACAAAACCTGGGTTCTACAGTTCTAGAAGAATGAAAGAGATCATCACTGCTAAAATGTGCAATGTATAAAATTTACTTAGAAATACTTTCAATCTTCCATTAAAAAAAAAAAAAGAAAAAGATACCGAAAATCCATTACAGAAGTAAGAGACACTGCTCATGAAAAGAATAAAGGTCAATGAAGTAAGTGATAAATTAACACTTGCTGCTGCTAGCATTTGGAAACATTTTCTTGCTTCAAATTCATTTGTAAACTAATATGAGATGTAAAATAGAGAAATGCAGTATAACTGACCAGAAGATCTAGTATTATTAATTATAATCTAAAATGGATTATTTTTTTAAAGTGCAAAATATTGGACTTGAGTGGAAAGCAGTCTACAAAAGTTTATGTAAGTTAGCACTACCAATGTGAAAAATATGTCACTCTCCAAAAATGTGTTAAAAGTTCATTCATTGTCACTTGATTATATTATAGGGATACCATATAAGCAGTCTTTGAAGTCTCAATAACATTCTGGGGGAAGGTAACTTTGCTTCAGGTTTGCCTCTATTCATTAAGCGTTACTCTGAGTTTGCTGGTGTGATGCACAATAAGGTAAGCTATTCTATGTGGTCGTCTGGGACTTGAGAAGACACCGTAAAATAAGCTGTTCTATACGGTCCTCTGAGACTTGTGAGGGCACACTAATGTTAGCTGTTCTTCTATACAGTCCTCTGGGACTTAAGAATGGTTTGGTTGATAAACCTTTGTATTAAAGTGAAGTCTATAAGCCATTACTTCAAAAGGAATTAAATTAAAAGTTGATCTTTATGCCTTTTTTCTATTCTCTCTTATTAATGACCATAAAACTACAAACCTTTCTCAAGTAACTGTTTGAGGCTGTGGAAGTTTTATTTTCCCTCATTATGCCCTTATATTAACATGGAAAATGTTCAAATTTCTCAGTTGAAAATTGGTTACTCTAAACATGGATGACTCAATTTATCTGAAATGTTTAAGCCTTAAATTAAAATTATGATACGAGTGACAGCTGAAGAGTTTGGTGTAATGGAGATATACACAGGGTGGCACATAAGTCTCCACACAACTGCAGCAGACTGATACTGAAAAGCACAAGTGTCGAATATGAATAACAATAATATTGTGGTATGTTCACGTCATATTATTATGCTGAGCGTTTTAGTGTGCACATATTCCTTTTGACCTCAGAAGCCTAAATTAAAACACTGAGTATCGACCTTCCGTATTTGTATGGAGACTTATGCTCCACCCTGTATATATGTAGGTTTAGACTTTTTCAGCCAAAATCAGGGTTTCCTCAACATCTATGTAGATTGTTGTCAGACCCTAATGGAATCAATTCTGGTCTTCTTCTGATCAATAAAGTAAGGAGTGTCAGAAAACCATACCAAAAAAAAACCCACTGCACACAGTAAAGTGAGCAAGGGAAAGCTTCATCTCACAAAAAGATTTTTTAAAATTTTAATTTTTAAGAAGATGAAAATTAAAGCAGTCACCGAAGAGTTCAAATCGAAATTTAATAATCTCCAGAATTCATACTTATAACTCAATGCTCATTTCGCATTTTATTCAAATTGTCTAGGAAACAGGCAAATGTTAATTTCAAAGTGTTAGGTGATTTTCTTTCTGTGTAATTGTTTTACCTATAATTCTACCCTATAATGCCCTACTGGGACTTACCTACATTTTACTGACAAAATCCAATAACTGTAATGAAATCTGTCATTTACACAATGACACTTAGTATTATAGTAGCTGATGGTCAAATTTTTTCTTTAGCAATGTAGTGGATTTAATGTCACTTTTCAACAACGCAGGTTATGTCAGCAACAGTGCTATTTGACATATTTATGTGATATCACACTTAAGTCATACAATATAGCACTAACTCAATGACTCTCCCAGTCATAATATATTATATTATACACCGATGCAGCTTATAAAAGTACTTTTCATTTTCCCCACCTTCATGTAATTAAGTGTTTTCTTCAAATATAAATCTATCAAAATCTATTTCCAATTATTAACCCTTCAATTTAGACTATAGAATGAATATTGTTCATAGTTTACTCATTTCAAGCCGTGGGCAACACACAAGCCTATAGGCCTAGTAATAGTACTCACTTTGATATCGATCGAGCGGGAATCCTGGATGACAAGTGATGAAAAGTCTTTCACAAACACAGGCTGTCCAGGCTAGATCTATGTCAAGCTTGATCTAGATCTAGATCCAGACGAAGTCTGTTTCACTTAGCCTTTGATGAATTTGTTCAGTTCCACAACAGTTCTATAGGTAATTCTCAATCTCGATTCTATCTACTGCATTATTATTAACATTATTGTTTCCAAACGGATTGTACGGCTGGTAAAAATAGCATTCAATTAATCTATTCAGTAGTGGGGCCAGTGCGAGTTCAAGTGAGCGAAGGATTAGCGACCTTGTCATTGCATTATATGATAGGCCTAGACCTACGAGCCTACAGGCCTAATATTGACAGTGAAGAAAGTGAAAATGGGGCTGGTGGCAATGAAACTGTCAGAAGATTGTTCGTTTATTGGGTGTTTTGGGACTCTTTTCGACTACAATGGTCATCTCATTTCCCAACACTGTCAGAAGAAGATGTGTTACAACTCTTCAATTGGGACACACAAGATGAGGGTTTCCGACAGCTTCAATATTGATTTTTGTTCTGCAAGAATTAAGTGCGGCTTATACAACACAGGTGCAGCTTACACAAGGAAAAAAATCTTTTTCTTTAAAAAAAAAAATAGGGGGTGCGGCTTATATACCAGTGGGCCTTATAGTCCAAACTTTATGGTAAATTGCCATTTTAAAGTCTCAGGTATGACTCGGCCGAGGATTGAACCTGTGACTTCCCAATTCCCAGTCAGACACTCTACCACTAGTTCATCAGACCAACTTAGAACACTTAAATTTTGTAGTCAAGAGAAAAGGAATAGCTTTTGCCTTGTGAAAATTTGGGTCATATCCCATGTATTTCATTTTGAAATCTGAACTTACTACAGGCCTCTGATAAAGGTTTTGTTCATCTGCCAATGCCAATCCACCTGTATCCAAGGGGAATAAATGACGACAACGTTCTAACATAAATTTGATTTCACACACATCTCAGATAAAAACCAGTGTGTTCCAGACATATAATCATAATTATTGAATTAAAAACACAAGGACAATGTTCTGAATACGATAACATACCAAACTATTAAATGACAATTTTGGCATCCAGCTCCTTTCTTGTCAAAGTCACGTGCATGTCACAAATATCAAGATGATAAGACCAGAGAGAGAGAGAGAGAGAGAGAGAGAGAGAGAGAGAGAGAGAGAGAGAGAGAGAGAGAGCCTCACATTAAATGTGGCCAGGGATGTCATTAACATTATCACAAGCACACTTTGATATGTAGAAAAATGGTGGCAATATTTCTGACAATACAATTAAATAACATTCAACTGACAACTTTAATATCAATGTTAAAAACCTATGCAATTTGAGTGTTTTCAACAATTCTTCCATACAACAATAATCATGGCAAATTTGTTTGCATTGCTGATTTAGTCTCCAAAAGTGAGAAAGCAAGGTATTTCTACTTAGAGGACTATTATTAATATTAGTATTAAGACAGGTATAATAAATCTAAATATAACTGAGGAGCACCTTTAAAATATCCATATTCACCATGGCTTCATGTGCATTTTTGTTTGTTTGTTATTGTTTTGTATTGTTTTGTTTCATATTCAGTTGATTTTACAAATAATTCCCCAACACAGTTTAAGTGCCTCTCTGGCTTTTCCCCATGTTAGCCATCCTGCCTTTTCTCTACTCTTTCTCCATCATTCTCCACTATTTTGCTTTTGGGCGTCTTTTCTTCTTCCAACAGGGGTCCATTCTAGGACCACAGAGCAATTGTCTGTTCTTTCATTTCTCATCACATATCCTAGCCAAATCCATAATTTTCTCCTCAATTCGTTACTTATCTTTGCCATCATCAAGTGTATTCAGTATCCGTCCATTTCTTACTCCAACACAGCAATCACAAGGTCATGTGATAAAACTAACAAATCCATGGCTCAGATTCCACTCCGGCAACAAAATTAGAATGTAAATGTGTAAGTGAACCTTGCGAAAAGCATCTGTCTCCCAAAATACTACCCAATTAATAAGCAAAGTCTTTATTATTCGGTGTCCATTTTTCAATTTGACATCTAGAAAAGCTTTGGGACCCTGTGGGGGGTGTAAAGATTTACATAGAAGGAAATAGAAGGAAATGATGCCCTGAGATTAACCCTATGGGGATGTACTAAGCATAAACTACAATCAAACTCAAGAAGGAAATGAAAAATACTATGAAATAAAATTATCAAACTCTCTAAGGCTCACGACTGATCATCATACTTCATTTAAAAAGAAAAACAAAAAAGTGAATTTCACAAAACTCACTACCATAAAGGTAAAAAGTGGATTGGAAGCCACCTGAAACCAAAGACTCACCCATCAGACCTGCATAAGTCCATATCTCAAAACTATTGTTTGTGCCTTTAGGATCCTTTCAAAATGGATGGTCAGTTACAATGGCCATCTTCGTTCTCAGAAGTTCTTTTGTCATTTCTTTTCCTTCCTCTTTTTTCTCCTAACTTTCTACATCCTTCATTATTATCCCACCAAAATATTAAAAAGTAATTTGTCATTACTTAGAACCATTTAATTGCAAAGGAAATGATGCTACTGGTCTCTTTGTTTGCCTCTTCTTATTTAGAATAGTTGTATAGAAGAATTCAAGTACAAGTACAACCAAAATTAGCCATAGAATCCTAATTTGCTATTAAGACTGTTTTGGATGCCTGAGTTAATAGTAAATAGTCAAAAACTCCCCAAAATTTCATTTGACTTGGCTAGAATGAAAGTCAGAGAAAAGAGGCACATTGATCCCCAGTAAAAGCGCATTCTCTCCATACAGTTACTGCTATTCGGCAATTGATTGCTATGAAGAATTCAAACCTTTCTTCAAATTTCACTTGTCACAACAAACACCATACACAAAAACGGCAAAGCTGAATTCCAAAAGCAAATAGCAATTCCTTCAATAAGAATGAATCTGATTTAATGGCATTATAATGATTATAACAGACCTTACAATAAGATGCAAAGGTCCTGATGAAAGACATTGTGCTCTGGGAAAAGTCTGAGGAACATAAAAAAAATAACTTCCAGAGAGTCACAAAAACAACTCATGAAGTTAAAAGAGGGAGAGGGGAAAAAAAAACCCACCAAAAAACACAACACAAGATAAAAATATTACAACTATCCAAAAATGACATCAAATCTGCCATAATCAAAATTAAAAGAAATGAAAATGAAAACCTCAAATTTACAAAATAAAAGCAAAACAAAACAAAAAACCCAGTAATGTACACTGTGATCATTTAATGATGAAATGAATTTTACTCTCAGGTATAAATAATTCTTTAAAATGTCAGTCATTCTATTTATCTTTTAAGGGTTATCCATAAAACAACACATACTCATACTACCAGTGACAAAATGTGAAAAATATTACCATCCACAGTGATAAAATCAAAACTGTACAAAGTAGGTAGAATTAGAAGAAAACAAAAAGAATACACAAAAACATTACAGTAGTTACCTTTAACTAATGAATAATGCCTTTTCTTCAAAATGTCTGCATTCTCAGACGGAAAAAAAACAACAAAACAAAAAGCAACAATGAAAAAAACAGAAACATATGCCCTCTAAATGCCTGTTTCAAACCACAGTTTTCCACGAATGCCCGAGTCTTAATGATAAACAACATATGTAATCCTCTCCAAATTTTCAATAGGTAGGGCCGATATGTGGAAATGATTGAAAATTCATTACATTTGTCATCCTTGTCAACATCCTTCATTTGATAACATCTAGTCTTTTCTTCCAACTCCATGCATTGTAATGTACATACTTGGTCAGATCACATCTAAGATGGCACCAGGTGTGATTAGGACTATTGCTCCCCTATGTAGCTGGACACATCCATTTGTGCCCTTTTTCAGATGTTCCACCTGCCCTAGGAACTCAAAACCTATGTGTTACAGAATTCAACAATTATAGGATTCATACAATTCATTCATATATTACTCACAATGGATATGGCGGACTTTCTTCATTTATTTAGTTCATCCCAATTTACATTTCCATGAGTCATACGTCTCATGATTAAACAAGTCATTGTGATAGCACTGTGGGATTAAGGGATATGCTGTTTCTGGTCCTTATTCTCCTGACTCGTAGAGCAGCAATTTGAATTGTACCCCGCTACATGTAGACAACATCTTACATTAAGGATTGGCAGGAAAATATGCATTCTTAATTCTTTTGCCCTAACCTATTTCCTTATCAATGCTTGTGTCACCTTCATGCCCGTCTTCTCTCCTTTCCAAGTCCCAGACATTCAGATTGTAACTTCTGTATTTCAATTCCATCCACTACTAATTAGCAACACCAAGCACAAACTGATTCCTTGATCTCTTTACAATTCTATTCATATGTACTTATGAAAATCAGATTTTCTTGGCAATAATTTCTCAAAATTTCATTTTAAAGGAAATAAAATTAGATGTCTACATTTCAGACATTGTTCAAAATATACAAAGGAAAGTTAAAGACATAACCTTGGAGAAAGGTGACAGAGTAAGTCAAGAAAAAAAAAGAGTATTTAGCTATAGGTCAAATGCATTTCATGATAGGTTTAATAAATATAATTTTAAAATGTTGAATCAACTCGGTAAAACTATTATGGCTTGAAATGAGTCATCCTAAAAAAGCAAACTATTTTTAAATGTTTTTTTAAAACATGTGATATGATCCATCAAATCCAACGAGCTTTAAAAATAAAAAAAAAAAATAGTTTCTATAACTGAAACAAGCAAGACATTTTGTAATCTCACATAACCAAAGAAAAGGAATGTAAGGTAAAAAAATAAAAAAAGCAACTTATGAAATGGACAAATTATTCTATGAAATATCATCAATATGATCGTACATAAGATGTTGCTGTATGTTGAAAGGGCAGGAAAAGAAAAACACAATAAAGAGTTAAAAGAAACATCTAAAAAAGGACTTTCTAAACAAGCAATAAGCCAGTAAGGAAATCATGCATTTGTTTTTAAAATGCATATAATAAGGATACAGAGGGTTTATATGTCTGTCTACAATGAAACATGTAGGTATCTTGACAGATAATATGATTACCACAAAAACAACAAATATAAACATAGAGTTACTGAATGGACAAAAAAAACCGAATGGCGCTCCATCAAAAAAAAAATTTTTTTTTAATCATAATGCCAATAAAGAAGAAGAAAAAAATCAAACAAATACTAAAATCACTTACAAAATAAAAAAGAAGAAATAGAAAGGAAGGAAAAGCACACTAGAGTAATAATATCTATGGGATGCTGAAATTAAGTATACATATTTCAGCATTGTATTTGATCTTTGATTATGTCATCGGTACTTAGATTTTTCCAGGTCTTTTCCTGTGACCTTCTATAATTCTGTTTTACTTCAAATTTGAATTTCAAACTTCCCACAGTAGAATACATCAACCTTGGGTTATCTACTCCAACAATTCTCAGGATAGCAGCAATCATCCACAAATGAGCTCAACACCAAGATGACACACTCATATCCATTGAATTATCCGCTTAGAGGATCTTCCCGGCAGTTGATTGCATAGCGGAGTCGCTGAATCATGACTTCCAGGCTGGAGTACTGGGGTAGCTTGACCATGAACATGCATGTCTCAGCACGGATATAGCGGGAGTCTGGAGGTCCTATTAATGAAATAGTGAAGATATGGATTATGTTGGTTTCTGGTACTATAGAGAGACTGAGAAATATGAGTTGTTATTTTTCAATAAAAATCGCACAAATACTATGGACAGAGAAGACCACCAATTAGAGTGTCCTCAAGGGACAAGATCTTCATTAGTGCCATCTGACTAACATCCTTAAAAATCAAAAGATATCATATAGGGATCTCAGCACTTTGATGCTGTAAACCTCAGAATAGATACCACCCCCCACCCCCTTCCTCCAAAGGAGGGGGGGGGGAGAGAATGGAGAAAGGGAAAGAAAAAGAGAAATTGAAGTTGCCACCTCAATATGGGATGCTCTGAAAGATGGTAAAAAATTTAGAAGACACACCTATGAAATGTAAGATATCGGAATGATAAGTCCACAACAAATCTACAAGAAAAGGTCTGCAACAAATCAACAAGAAAAGGATTTTTTGTAACCTTAAACCAAGAGAAAATAACTTTCATGGAAAAAAGTAATCGAAAATCAAAGCCAGAAGTTTTGAATAACAAACCTGAGCCATCAGGAGGGGCTATTTTCATTCGATACGGAGGGACATGAGCAGAGTCAGGGCCACCTTCCTGACATGGACAGCTCTGTGGGATCCTCTCCTGATTACAAGCAAACTTGATGAAACGGGCCAATTCTTCTTGACTGAAAGACTCCAAAGCCGACCAGAAATATTCAATGTGAGGGTCAGACTCCACCAGCCCTACTTGGTACATGGTGTGTGCCTGAAAAATAAAAATAAAAACTTCTAACACAATGTGGTAGTTACAAAACCACATTAAGTTAACTGTCAATCTGACCTCCTTTTAAATTGCGTTTTATTTTATATATTAATTGCTAAAAATATGACCTGAAGTTTTTTGCGCTCAGACAACATGTCCTTTCATTAAGATTATCCATTTTGGGGGGAAATTTTTTTTTACCCAGAACAACAATTAAAACGCAGACCAATAAATGGAAAAAGAAATTCTGAGAAAACCAATCTTACAGTTCCAAGAATTTCATGCCGGTTATCTTTCTTAGCAAGTACAAAAGTAAACCTTAACAACAAAATCAGGGCTTTTTAGCGGCAGGTTCTTTGCGCTTTCATATAGAGGGAAATATTTTTCCAACACATTGGACATTTCTTCTTTAAAAAGGAGATACTTAAAATAATTATCAGCTGTAATAAGGCAAGTAATGAGACACTCCATCTCCTTTTCAAGACAACTGAATTAGTATTAGTGGGCCTGAGATTTATACTACACTAAAGCATCAATTTTGAAATGTTACTGACCTAAATCTTAATTTTATGTTGTGTTAAGCATGCTCTATCGGTTTTCCATGGCAGGATTCGACACAAAAATCAGCTGAAAGTCGGACTCATATTTTCAAAGCATGCTTTTTTTATGTTGTTGTTGAAGCGAGATCATCACTTTATCTTTTCCCAAGCAACTAAAGAGTAATCTGGATTACTGACTCATTTATGCAAAATAGGCCTTTCCATATCTAAAGATGTAAGTCTATTTTCTTTTAAGTGTTTGCAAAAAAATTATGATACAACTTTTTATAATCTTACTTGTAAACAAGATTAAGTAGAAGTGTAAAAACTATATAAAATGTCTGCCTGACTTACAAATGAAATACAGTACTAGATCCAAGCAAATAAAAGTACAGTGCTCTTCGTGAGAGTACCCGGTGGTCAGGGAGCAGCGTAATTGGGTACTTGGGCAGAACAGGCACTCAGGTGACATTGACCCTCTGTAGGAGGATTTAGATCAACTTGGGTTGCCGATCACTCATTCTCCTTTAACTTACATAACTTTGAAGTTTGCGGGGCATCTTGAAATATGATTTTCATTTGAGGATGAAGGTTATTTTGTGAAGTTTTGCTGAGCACATTAACTCTTTATCTCCAGAGGGGGTTACCCCACTGTGCTGGAGCTGATCTCTGCTATCTTCCACTCAAACGTAACAATGTTTACTAAAATGCTTATAAAATTGTAAGCCTTTCAATTATCAATGGCTTCAGAGATGTGAACAAGTGATATTAGTTTGTACCTACGACATTAACCGAAAACTGACATAAATTGGTAAGAGAGCTTGTCGTAAACTGATG
This sequence comes from Goniobranchus kuniei, assembly GCA_025770095.1. NCBI lineage: Eukaryota > Metazoa > Mollusca > Gastropoda > Nudibranchia > Chromodorididae > Goniobranchus > Goniobranchus kuniei. Next base: position 15,482 of record JAOYNN010569086.1, read on the forward strand.
ACTTGGCCGAGTCACCAGAATAGTGTGAATCCAATGGAGATAAAGTTAAAGTTTACGAGACATGTCACCAAAATAAAAAGATCAAAGACATCCCTGTCCAGGGCCACACCTTGTGTAGCAACAGGGAAGGATTCGAATGTACTGTTTTGCTTTAATCTGTGGACAGTCATTCATTAGCCAACCATCAGTGCAAGACCAGACAAATGCTTTCCCACATCATTGAAGAGCATTTCTGGTCATCAAAGTCCAAATCTTAGCCCACCTCTTTCTCTGTATTGACACATTTGATTGGAGAAACATTTAGTCACTTAGAGTGAACCATCAAGGAGGGTGTGCTTGTGTTCATAGACTCAAAAGAGTGGGAAAGCTACTCATATGAGCAAGAATGGTGCCTTATGACATGACTGTAAACTGTAGTGTTCGAAGGTACTCTGTCTCAATTTAGTTGCCACTTCTTTCCTTTTATGATTGACAACATGCCAACATACCGGGCACTTAGGTGGGAAATGACTTCTAAAGGTGGGCACTCAGGGTGACGATTTTGAGAGAAAAAATCTGTTTCATCAAAATAATGAGCACTTTGGCAAATACAACATTCAGGCAGAGGGCATTCTAGTGAAAAGTACAGAATATGCCAAATTTACTATAAGTTTAAATTCACCTTCAAAAAATCCAGACTGATGTAGGGCCGACCACTGGTACGCATCTCCATATCCCAAGGAGACATGAGAGTCAACACTTGATATGGCAAAAGAGAAGAAATTCCTGTGATGATGGCCTGCATCTTCCACACACTACTCAGTTCTACCATACGCAGTTGTTTGATGCTGTCCATATAGGCCTGGCGATTGCTCCAGCTGAACATGGGAAAGGATTGCAGAATTATATTAAGAAATTCAAGCCAACATTGCCAAATCATGTTGTATTACACATAAACCTTCACCACATTAAAAATGAATGATGATTCAAAAACAATTTTTAGAAAATTGATGGAGAGTTAGGTAATCATCATATACTCTTATTGTTTTGGTTCCCTCCCAAAGCTACCCCCCATCTAGATATTCTAAATTTCATTATATCTAGATCATTACAATATATAAATATAAATACCCAAAGCCAAGCCTATTAAATTAGAAATTTTCATTTCTGTGACAGAATCTATCTAGATCCCTTCATGAATTCGGGGGTTCATGATTTTAAGAATTCCTACAAAATAGGAAAGTTTACATCCCTGTGAAAGTATAAAAATCAGCTACATTCTGAAACGGCCTATCACTGTACTTCTTTTTTCAGCTTATTTCACTTAAGGGTCACTACAACAGTTCAACTGTTTTATAGGCTCTGCACATAGTTTCAGACCTGTAAACAGCCAATGACAAAATCGTCTGAACTCCACATCCCCCAAACACATGGTAGATATGACCAAAACAGTACTCATGTAAAGTAAAAATAACCTATAAATCTAGATCTAGAAAGCTAAAATAAATCCATATTCTAGAAAGGCCAGATCTAGACATCTTGATTGACTATTCTTTCTCTATAATAAAAACTACGCGTTGCGAGTCAGGCTGCTGACAAGGTTGAAGGTTGGAGCCTTGAGGGCTCAACCGGCCGAAGCTATGAATGGACCTTGCATTTAGTATGTCATATGGCAAAAGGGGGCAGTAGTGAGACTTGTAGGGGTAGGTTAAATCGGTGTATTTAGACATAAACTTGAGGGGGCGACCAAAAAATGGTCTTCGTTGGTTTACATTTTGGTATTTTTTGTTTTCGTTTCTGTTTTTCTTCTTTTTTATTTAAATTTAATGACAAAGTCTATTTTGGTGGAAATCCGACAATTGGCTACGAATTTACAGGTCTGTAGGTTGTTGTAGTCCATTACCATATGAGATTTTTCAAATCTGGAGAATAGCTCCTCTGTACAAGGTCTATTGCAGTTTGCATGGCATCTCTTTGAACACTCATGAGGTTGTTACAAGCTAAAGCTAAGATGATTTTCCCCATGGCTGTCAGATCATCTTGCTGTGAAATGAGAACAAGAAATATAACAAAATTTTCCTACGGCAAATAACGAATGATGTTATGAATAAAAACAATTTCAACCAGCATTGACTTCATGAAGTTACAGAAATAACCTTTTCCTTTCCATTTCATTACTAGCCAAGATCGGCTGATAAAGCTTTTCAACCAATCTATTTTGTATGGTATTCTATGTGCAAAAATTAAACAAGTCCAAGGGATGACATTAATATGAAAATTTCAAAATGCGAAAGTTATTAACAAACCTGAAATGCAGAATTTGATTGTCCACTATTCTCAGGAGCAATAATATCAAGAATGCCTGTTGAATTTATCCGTAACCTGTTTGAAGACAATGATATACAAATTGACTAAACAATCATTCTCTTGTTAGGTTGGAGCACATTCTATTGTACAACATACAAAAATCATGAAAAAAAAAATCCTAGGAATCTTTAACATAAGATTTTTTTTCATGCCATTATACTACCAAAGTTTTATATTCATCTTTACAATATTTTTGTTCAGAACTGCAATGTTTCAAAAATTGCTTCTTTTCTTCTCTTCGGTTTCAGCTGTTTAAGTTACTTTCGAATGTGACTTTTCTTTTAAAAATATTGTAAGGTCCAAAGTGGGGTCCTTGAGAAAGATCATAACACCCATTTCCTCAACCAATCCAGATTTCCTCAGCCAATCCAGATTTCCTCAACCTATCCAGATTCAAAAGGACTGTTGGGGAGAAGTGCCTGTGACAAGATGGCATCTTCTCAAGGCCAAGATGAACTGAATATTGTTGATTCTGCGTGATGTCCATAGAAACCAGCGATAAGCAATACTTCAGTTTTTTCAGTTGAAAGGGCCTATAATGAAAATGTTTTGAAAATCGTTTAAAAAAAACTTTCTTACAGCTAAAAAGACAAAACAAACTATAAGACAAGAATTTGAGGGAAAAAATGATATTTGATGAAATAAGAGGCATTTTAAATTTTCAAAAGGCCCTGAAATGCAAAACAACCCATCCATTTATTGCGACTGCACTGAAATTAAGTTCCCAGCCAGAGTCATTATAGGCCCTTTAAAATGAAAACGGCAGATCAGCTCAGACTTTAGCCCTTAAATTGCCATCCATTTTGGGCAGTGTGTCTTTGCCATTGCCATGCATTTTTGTTGAAATCTCTAGAAATGACATATCAGAAAAAAATCATAGCTCCTAAACCATTATATATATTCAAGTGAAACTTTCAGGATTTACTAAGGATAGATTGATCGACATTTTGAGGAGTTATCAAAGATCGCATGCCCTTCTAGTGGATCCTGTGTACCTCTGATTTCCATATAGTCCCATGCCCAATCATCTGTTCCAGTAGTGATACGCCCCTTTCTTCTCGGTCTCACATCTCCACCCTGACAAGGCTCAATATGCTCATCACTGTCACTGTCAGATCGAGCAACTCTTCAGCTACTCGGTTATATTCACTACACCACGAATTACTGCGATCCCCACTGCTTTCCTCATCTCTAGACTCATTCGAGTCAGTCGCCCTAATTTTCAGAATCCACGTTGGCTGGGTAACCAAAGTAAACAGGTCAACAAATATGGTTTCATCTTGCTTGTTTTCTTAGATCTGGGACCGACAAACGTCAACAGTATCACAGTCTAATCGCCATCAAGGGAAAGAACTCCCAAAACAAACGGGCATCGTTTTATTCTATAATGGACTCCAATAGTGGTGCTGGTCAGAGTAAGATGGCACTGGGAAGTAGATACAGTAAATACGACTATAGTCGGGGATGGCAATGCAAGGGTTAAAGGAACAAGCTTCTCTGAATGACATTCAAAGATGTATTCCTAATGTTCTTTCTATAATTCTAAGTTTGTTCACAAAGGAGAGAACAATTTATTGAGCATGCTTCTTCTTCATCTACCTTGACTTTCCGGTGATGATTATCCTATTAGGGTCTAATGACCGAACTGCAAGTCCTGCTGAATGTATGGCTCTGAGAGCTGAGCTGAGCTGAACAATGTAAGTCCAAATCAGACCCTCTGCTAGCAGATTGTTGTTCATGTTTCTTGGACTGTTATCTACATATATAAAGACAATAAAAAAAACACAAACCATGAAATCCTTCCCCTATACAGACTAAATTGTACAGATAAGATAAGATAAGATAATCTTTATTCTTCCATCATATACAGAATGAATGGAAATTTGTTGTGGTCTTTTACAACAAATTGTTTACGATACAAATGAACAATATAGAAGAACATAAGAGCAGTACAGATACAAAT
>JAOYNN010569087.1:0-13416 GCA_025770095.1 Goniobranchus kuniei
CATGCAATGTTTAAAAAACTACTGAACCAGTAACAGTTTGAAAACCCTGAGGTTGAAGACAGATATGGGAAATTAGTCATAAGACCAAACGAATTCTTAAACCTTGTCTCACATCCATTAAAAATAAGTTCGAAAATAACGATACAACATTCAGTTATTAAAAAAGCTTGCAATTTAATAATAATACTAATAATAATAATAATAATAATAAAAATGGTGTGCATATAGCAGAGTCTACATGGAATGCACACTTATAACAAATTATGATACTCTGCACATAATTGCATGCTACTATAGCAACTTATGACTTCCTGTACACAATTGTGTGCTTGTATAGCAAATTATGACACCCTGCATGTAAGCAGCAATTGCGTACATATAGCAAATTAGGGCATCCTGCAAGCAATTGAGTGCATATAGCAAATTCTGCATGGAATGCACGCAATTGCATGCATATAGCAATTTTGGTGACATTGCACACAATTGAATGCGTGTAGCAATTTTGGTGACATTGCATGCAATTACGTGCGTATAGACTCTGCCTTACTTGGCAAAACTGGCTGAGAATAATATCCATTTCATTCTCAGCCCAGCTGAGAATAACGGCAGCCATAATTTAAACATAAATATCTGGAAAATTTTGAGTTACAAACTTACCTTTGTTGGGGAACGGTACCCTCTCATGGGTCTGTGACATGATGTGTCAAAAATATCTGGGATGTCTTGTAATTGTAAGAAAATAAAGACTATGGAATAGAATGATGCTGGGTCTGCTAAGTAAACACACTGAGGTGACTGCTACACTATGGTATGCCTGCCCTGCAAATTAAAGTGCTTTTTGTTTCTGTAGGCAGGCCTACACCTACTACAGCAACAGTTGTCTATACAAAGTCTAAATATAGGCTACATCGATAAATGGATCTAAATTATCCGATACAAGGAAATTGGATAGTCTAAAATAGTCTCTAGGTGATAAAACACTATGAGACGGGCATAATTTTCCTCTTCTTCAGAAAATCAAATATATCAAAATCAAATAGATCCAAATGAAATGTCATTTGTTAGTAATGTCAATACACACTACACTACTACTACAGGATCTCTCTGTCTCTAGCTTAGATTAGATCTATTTAGATCTTCTCTAGGTACAGATCTAGATTTACTCGGATTTCAAGCTTTTGAGTTTATGAATATGCAAGCTAATACATCGATCAAGATGGATACTTCATTAACTTTAGAGATCTAATCACATTTTAGATTAGAGGATTTCGAGATTGCAGTTATGTCCTCAAAAAGCTTCATGTGGGCAAGGGGATTCCACCGGAAGTACGCTTAGATAAAAATAGAGTTACAAACAATTGTGTCCAAAGAGTTGGCCAATCATCTTGGTCCATTTATTATTTGTCTTGGATTGGAGTATTCCTCAACCTGTGGAACATACCACCTAGTAGAGACTCTCCACAATATGAAAAAAACTTTTTTGCAGAAGTGGGCCTCTTCAGCTGTCTGAAACAGAAACACTAATTGTATCCAAACAAACGCCTAACCACTGGGCTGGAGAGATGTGGACTCCACATTCTAGGAGGAACTCTTGTGTAACTAGATTTTAGACCTCGATCTAGGTCTAAGCTAGACCTACACTTTCCTCAGTCGCATTATATTCATTGTTTACAGATCTAGCTTTTCAGACCGATTACCCAGGTTTATAACAACACTAAGAGAATCTAGAATCCAATCTAGATCTTTAAACACTACTGACCACTGATATCCGCGTACTCTGAGTCCGACGAGTGTGGCTTCAACTTCTAGTAACATATTTGACATAATAACATATTTGTCAGTACTGTCAGTGGGACAGGGACGAGGTGCTTGAAATACGAAATATGTATCGTATTGCTAAAATGTAGAAAGGAGGGTAAGCTGGATTGTGAGTGCTTTGCTCTTCATCTGCAATACAGCTCCCCTGCCCCTAGTGATCGAATTCAAATGCCTGAAAAATTTGTGGTGACTATTGCAGAGTATCACAGTGACTTTAGTACTTTAGTTTTACTGTGTTTTTTTCGATTTTCTTAAATACATTGCGACCAACCAGTGACTTTAAGTCTGTTTCTCGGTAAAAGTGGCTTTTAAGCGGAAATTGTGATTAAGTTGTGTTAATTGTACTCTCCTTACTCTCGGTAAAAGTGGCTTTTAAGCGGAAATTGTGATTAAGCAGTGTTAATTGTACTCTCCTTACAACAAGGCACTCATTATCATTACAGAAGAGTAAACACCATTTACAGTTTTGTCAAGACTGTCCGATGAATCATACAGGATATTCTAATAGATGCATCCAAGGCTTCATGGAGTTTCATCATTGGACTGTCTATGGTCGGGTACCCAATAACACCTGAGTGGAGTGAGGAAATGTATGTGCCTTTCCCAAGGACTACATAGTGCCACGCCACGGCCCAGCCTCGAACTCAAAACCTCACGGTTACAATTCCAACGCTTGACCCACAGCATCAAAATATAGGCTAATTGTGTAGCCTTTAACACACCACACGCTTCATCGAATGCTAAGATTAAGTAATCAGTAACTGAGAATATCCTGTTACTGTATTGAAAGAAAAGAATCATAGAAGACAGAAGCATGTAAGAATCCTTTAGTCTTTTCATGTATAATATCGGGTGGGGCAACAAAAAAACCAAACTCACTGTACTTTGGACCTCTATAAATCAGGCACATGTGAATGTATTTCTTTGTAATTTTGTTGAAATTAAGATCAAGTAAAGCTTGATGAGATTTGAAAAGGACATAAAAATTCCTTGCCAAACTAAAAGTCATGAATTTTTTCATGAAACTGCTGAAAATATGCAATATCATTGAAGCCAAAAAGTTACCAGACTGTTTGCCTCTCTAAAAATAATGACTTTATTCTACAAAAAGGCAGGGCAACATCTCACACCGGTAAAATAACGCAAAGCCTATCTTGATTCTAAAAAAAATTATAATCATTAAGAAAGACGAATGACAACTCCAGTCACCGGATTTGAATCCGATGGGCATCTCTGAAACAGAAAATAATGCAGTGCTGGAACTTGATTAGTGAGGAAGACATTCGTAAATCAGTTCTCAGATGTAAATGAAAGCTTAGAAATGTAATTCATTAAAATGATGATCCAACAGAGCATTTAGACACGAATCCTAATGAATGTGTTGAATCTGACGCAATTTTTACCCGCAATGATATTGTGTATTTTTAGGAGATTCGTGTACGAATTCATAACTTTGTAGTATGTATAGAAATTTTCATGTCCTTTTCAAATCTCATTAAGCTTTACTTGATCTTAATTTCAGCAAAATTACAAAGAAATCAATTCATATGTTACTGATTTATAGAGGTCCAAAGACAGTGAGTTGTTTTTTTTTGCCCCACCCGATATATATACAAAATTTTAATCATACACAATATGACTGGGATTTATGTATGATACCTAATACTTCCTTTTTTTTCATGTTTTACAGTGATCCCTCAGGGCAGTACCAAAGGAGTTTGAAGGTGCCTTACAAAATATGGTCAACAATTTATTAGAGATGAAACAAGTGACTCAATTATTCATCTTTGGGCTTCTCATAGTTCTTGAGATGTTTTCATATGTAAATTCTGATACAAAGAGAAAAATCTCCTCACGGGATATGTTGGCAAAAGTTGGAATGAATTACAACAAGCCAGAGCAGGTCCATATTACCTTTGGGAAGACATTTAGAGACATAATAGTCATGTGGTCTTCTTCAGCTCAGGAGAAATCATATGTTGAGTTTGGTAATAGTCCAGGCTCTCTCAGTCGTGTGGTATCTCGTATAGTGCAAAATGACCAACATTTTGAAAATGCAGCAAAGTTTATACACCGGGCTGAGTTGAAAGATCTTGCTGTGGCTTCACGATATACGTATCGCATTATCAATGGTGAATCTGAAATTAAATCAGACAGCTACAGGTTCGATGTACCTCACAACAATCCTAATAAATCCCATACCTTCATGGTTGTAGCAGACATGGGACTTCTCACCAAACATTTACAGTTTGTGGTGCATGAAGCACTGAACAATAATTACGAAGCTGTTTTTCATATTGGGGACATAGCTTATAACTTAAACTCTGAGGGAGGTAAATTTGGAGATATTTACATGAACAAGATAGAAAAGATGGCAGCCCAAGTGCCTTATTTGACCACCCCAGGTGACCATGAACGATTTTTGGACTTCTACCATTACAGACAAAGGTACATATGTAGCTGTTTTTTTTCTCTTCTCTCACTCCTAGACATTTCAATTATATTTCTTTCTCCCTTGTCTGTCTATCGTAGTGACGATGTAGCATCCTTGACCATACTTTGAAATACACTTCCGCTTTCTTTCATTATTGTGATCTCTGTTATTGTCATTTTTAAGGCTTCCATGACTTTCCTTCTCCCATTGTCTTAATGGTTGTCTTCTCAATCTCATTGCCATCATTCCAAAATTGTTCTTCCCTACCTATCATGTCTGTTTTCATGCAGAGAGAATTTAAATTTCAGGAATATTACAAAGTTTTCTTTAAAATGTTTTTATAGTTAGCTTTCTTCTTATCGCATAATTGGTCTTGTGCTCTGCATTTGATGTTACAAGAATATTTTTTTTGTAACACTTAATTTCAAACTCCTGTTAGATAATTCTAAAAATGTTCAATGTCATCATTTTCCGTGATTCATCAAATGAATTGTTTGATTACACATAGCCTTCTTGTCAGAAAGTTTATGTTTCAAAACTAGCCTTGATAGCATAAATATGATATAATGCTTAATTGCAGATTTCTCCTTACCACCCAGTCAAAGCATTTGTATGTGCGCCTTTCATGATCTTGGATGAAAGCTGCTGATAGGACAGAATTTAGAAGAGCTAACTGGGAGTCATCATCTCATGTGTCCTTTCAGAACAAATCAAATACAGAAAAACAAAATTCAGCCTTAGCTAGAGAGAGTGGAGTGTGTTTGTTTATGAAGACTGCTTTAATGGCCTGTGTGAAGAAGGGGGGGAACATTTGCAAACGACTGATAAAAAAGTCAATGATGCTAGCATCCATACAGTATTAAGGCTAAGAAGGATGAAGGACTGATGATGGGTCTAATGCTGATGGTGAGCTTAGTGCCTTGTGATGATTGAAATCCCTGTATTTACTTTGTTGGCAATAATAGAGAGTTTCTGGATTGAGGAAAACATTTCAGATTTATACTATCCTTTTGATCTAAGAAGAAGAGCCTAAGAAGGTTATTGGAAATGCTTTTCTGTGAAGTGTATAAATACCTTTGTGAGGAACCTCACATAAAATTTATCTATTTAGTTGTCAGGTCAGGTTTGATATGTATTTCTAAGTTAGGAGAAGGGTTCGACGTTTACAGATGTTCGCAACATTGATGATGATAATAAATTATTCATATTGCACCGATTATTCCACATACAATGTGCTCAAAGGCATTTTACAATAATGAAAAAAGATACAAATTAACAAGTTACAGTAATATGGCGCAGTAAACAATACAGTATGTTTATTTTACAGATGAGTACTTTATTATAGTATATAAGGATGATGCACAGTATCGAGACAATTTGGCAAGGACGAAGATAGAATCACATATAAGGTAAAGTTGAGGGTGACTGGTATAGGCCTGGTCAGAATAAGAGTGTGTCGAGCAGAAAACAGAACAGGTATGTCTCATACAGAGCAGAGACAAGGCGTGTAAGGATTGAAGATAATTGACAGACTAAGATGTGTATCAAAGGTAGGGAGTTAAAGTTATTTATAAAACATTTCCCCCTTTTAGATCTTTACCACCATTCAACATTACCTTTTCAAAAAAATTTGGGTGAATAGGACATTCATTATGAGGGTTAAACATTCTTGCTTACAATAGTACTTAGTTGCAACACAGAATGACATGGTAACTATTTTTATAGAAACGTTTCACAACAGAGTTCAGATAATTGACATACTGGGATGCAAATCAAAGATAGAGTGGAACATTAAAGTTATTCACGAAACAAGGTTTTGCTATGCTCTCCGGCCTCAGATGGGTTCTCACTTTCCCATTTTCCCAAGCTTTCATCCAATAATTACAATTTACCCTTTTGGGGTTTAAAATCCTAGAAATTTAAACCCTTTATTTCATTGCTAGATTACAACTATTTAGAGAGTTCCTAACTACACAGGGGCACAGCTTAGTGCCTTCTGGGAGAGCATCAAATGGGTGATAAAAAATAATTATGTATAATAGAATCTATGTAATGGTGAATTCTAGTGGTGATCTCAATATTCTGAAAGACCAAAAGAACAAAAATGTGCAAAATCAAATAGAATTCTGCAGTAAGGTCTTTTTTTTTTTTTAACCTGCTTTCAGCCACAAAATGTAAATACATTAATATCAGGCTCTACATAAAGCTGACTTTTAGTTGATGATTTCAATGTACTTATTTATCTCTAGATTTTCAATGCCTGGAGCACAATGGCCAATGAAAGAAGATGAGCTATGGTACAGTTTTGACATCGGGCTTGCACATTTCATAAGCATCAATAGTGATGGACTTTACAACAGCTCAAAGTTTTCAAGTAAACAGCTGGAATGGTTGAAAAAGAACTTGAAAGATGCCAACCGGGATCGTCAGACACGTCCATGGATCATTGTCCTGGGTCACAAGCCTCTCTACTGCACAAAGTCTGTCATGGACGAGCAGGAATGTGATAAGGAAAAATCTGAGTTGAGAGATAAATTGGAGGACCTGTTTTATGAAGAAGGGGTGGACCTGTACTTGACGGGCCACAAGCACATTTACGAGCGGTCTTGGCCAATGTACATGGGACACCCCTTCCAGACGGATTACATCAATCCACAAGCCCCGGTTCACATCATTATTGGTGCCATGGGTTATGAGTATTTGGTGGATAAGCAGAATTCTCAGGCTTCATGGATGGCTTTTTCTATGTCTGACCGTGAGAAAGAGCTTTTTGCCAACTTAACTATACTGAACGCTACTCATCTATTATGGTCCGCTCTCAATGCAAGGAACAATGAAAAAGTTGATTTTATTCAAATTGTTCAGAAACTTCATGGATCTTTTGGAAAGCCAGGCAAAGTGGCTCTGGAGAAAATACAGCCTGAGAAACAGGTCACTCCAAATCTACCTCCAATTCCTTTTGTAATGATAGATGAGCCCCCAAATTCTTTCTTTACGGTTAATCGTCGCTTCATGTTAATTTTTACAGTCTTCTCTTTGTCTTTGATGTTGTTTTTCTTTCTTAAAAACTCAAAAGTCAGGAGACTTTTACGGTTTTAAGTTCAACATTTAGGATATTTCATCAATTGATTTACTACCCTGTGGTTTATGGTTGATGGTTTAACTTTTTATAATGTTGATCTGTTAAAATGATTTGTGCATTTGGTTGTACCACTTGTGTATAACATCATTATGAAGCTTTTACTTAGCAGCTGCTTGCTTTGTTTTGTTTTAATATTTGGTACCTATTTGTTTGAACTTTGAACTAGATTACGCTCGATCTCAGACATGATAGCACAAGGATATGTAATTCAAACACTTTGGAAATGAGAAAAGGGTTAATTATATTAAACAGATGCTGAACGTTTACTCTTTCTGTATAAATAGACACATATTATTATTGTTTGATTTTTGCATTCCAAACTTAAGTAAAAATTGTATTAAAAATCTTGAAAATGACAAACATTTGAAAGGAAATGTTAGTCATTTTCAAAATTTATAATACAATTTTTACTTAAATATGTTTCCCTTTGATTACATAGTTCCTGCAAAAATTTCCTCCTAGACATCTTCAAAACAATTGAACATCTCTTGTTGTTATGGGATGAATGCTGTTATTTTAATAAATTATTACAAAGGAATGTGTGGTTCAATTTTTAATTTTGTATTGCAGTGTATTCCACTTCAAATCTTTAAAAGCATTTTATTTAAAAAGCAGTTTGCTTGCGTTAAAAATGCACTACCATCTTTGGAGCTTTCCATTGTTTCTTCAACCGTTCATTAGTCTGTAACTTTTGGGTTATTATGCCAGGTGATGGGGAAAAAAAAGAGCTGAGTTTTGAAGATTGATTTTTCAGCATCATATGAATGGATTGCTTATCTGTTTGTCACAAAGCAAGTCCTAAGTATATTTTAATAGATTGCTGAAGCAAAATTAAATTCTTCAATAAGCTTGGAAGTTATGGTCATTTTGATATAAACCTTATGGAAAAACACAATCTCAAAATATGAAAGTGCGTCTCACTGTAAAATCAGTGATCTAAATGATCTGTTGATCCTCCATTTACATTGAGATGACTTTTCTGAGTCTTATTTTTCAGCTGAAAATGCATTTCCTAATCTCCTGTAGGCTAAGTACTTCCGAACACTGCAATAGTTTTTCTTTTGGGTGAAGCCTCATTGAATGGACTTCTTTGGTTAGCTTATACTTTCACCGATTAGGTGTTCCAAATACTGTAATCTATAGGATCTAGGCCTGGCGATTGTGGAGGCCATTTTTTGGAATGATTAAATTAAAGCTTTGACTTTGCTTGTGTGGGACGTTGTCCATTTTGGTGCGACTTGGTGGTACGAAAAAACCAATGGCATGATTATTGGATTATTGGATGAGCGTTTGAAATTGTGCGTGGTATCGCACATTTTTACATGGGTTGACTAAAAACACTGTATTTTCATAAATTTTCCTTCTAATGCTTTCATGTTTTCACACATAACTGATAAATAGTTTTTCTACACATATACCAAAATAGAACAACTTGTGTTAAACAAAATGACACTTGTGAGTATCTAAACTTTGGCTTTCTGGGTTTTTTTCCTCACCCGATATATTGGATTGCTTTTTCTTAATTTTGTAAGGGCATTCGAAGGGGTCTAAAACTGCTTGACATATGTTTGATATTTTCTGAAAATATATATTTCTTTAAATTACCTCCCAACTAGGGCTCCATACTACCTACGCCATTATTCAGATAATAGCTCCAAAAGGTTGTAAAGGCCAGTGGTTTTCATATTTTATAGAATCAGATCTGTAATTGAGATTGTTGGTAATTAATGTAATCCTGAAAGGAATCAGGTCAAGTTTATGGAAGGATCTTTCTTTGATGTCATCTTCTGACTGGGATTGTTGATCTATACTCATGAAACTGCACAAAAACGAGACATTTATGTTGTTGGTGTTACAGTAGTCTAACTTGGTTGCTGTGATAATGTACATGCTGCAGGGCTTCATTTAAGTTGCATGTGTACCCTGAACATGTAAGTTGTGTCAGTTGACTTCCAGAGACAAACAAAAATGTTGCCCTATCTGAGACCTAATGCCGTGCATGAGCCGATCATTTTATATGACCTACGGAGCCAGAGGTCTGGATTGTTTGATCGATCCTAAAACCTCAGCTCATTGCCGATTAACAATCGTATGATTTTACATTAATTTGGCCCTAAGATTTTCTTTGTTGAGTGCGGTGAGCCGAGCTTGTCCTCCAGCTAGCACCGTTTTGTTTTGTTGTCTTTTTTTATCCGAATAAAAGAGCCTGAGAATAGTAATATCTTCCATCTCCTCCTTACCCCATCTGCCCACCCCTGCCTCAAGCGTGACACACACAGCGTCACTGTCTTATCTTGTGTCATAGTGTTAGCGATTTGGATGGGGAGGGAAGGATGGCATGGCACAGCCTAGTGGTGATAGTTTTCTCTATAAATCCTCTCTCTCTCTCTGTGGCTTTTTTGTTATCTTATATTGTTTTGTATTACAGTATACATGTACTTATTGTTTATATCAAATGCCCATTCTCCTTTCCAGCAACTTTTTTTTTATCATCTGAAAATCTTTTCTACTACAGGGGAACTTCTGGATAACGACGCCTCCGAATAACAACAACCCCTGGATAGCGACATTGATCTCTGGTCCCGATTTTTTTGCTTTATAATATTACTAGTAATAAAAACCTCAAAATAGCGACATAAATGTCAATGAAACCTCTGGTTAGCGACATCGATCTAGCGATAAATGGCAGTTGACAGCAATGCTTGATACAAACAAATCCAGCCAAACAGGCAACCACGTTTCCGACCAGCGGTATCTCGTACTCTAGGCCAATGAAAACACTTATTTCATTAGCAATGAGATGTCCTACTCATAGCCAAGGAGATCGCTTTGTTACCGACCAATGAGAATGCATGCTTACCAACCAATGAGAATACGTGCTTATGGACCAATGAGAACGTTTGCTTACCTACCAATGAAATTACGTCATAGCCGTGGGTATTAGGTACATAAGGCGGGCACCACGCCCCCTTTTTCCCCTTTTGAAAACCTTGGAATAGCGACACCTCCGGATAACGACGTAAATCGTCGGTCCCAAGCAATGTCGTTATCCAGAAGTTCCACTTTATGTCTATTCTCGCCCTTACTTTTTAAAGTCGGCTTTCATCTTACTTTTTCCATGGGCACTGAGATGACCTTTGTAGTAATTGTAGTCGAAAAGAGCCCTAATACACCAAATAAACAAACAAACAAACAGACAATTACTGATGACTAATAAGAAATATGATAATGTACCTCTGAAACTCATAATGTATACAATATCATGTTTTAGATAAATTCAGTTTGATAAGGACAAAAACCCAGGTCTATTTAGAAAAGGACATCTTTGAGTCATTCAAATTTGTTGTCATTAAACAATAATTTTTTTTACAAATCAAAAAAAAAATCACCAGAATGATAATAATATATCTGGTATTATGTCTTGTATGTCTTCAGACTAGACTTTTCTTTTAAGTTGTATTTTCTTGTAGGTTTATACGTTGTTTTTGTTTTTTTATTCATCTTGTACATTCCATGCATTCATAATTTTATTTTAAAATCTGAGCTTTTATATAGTGCTAAATCCACTAAATGTGCTCAAAGAGCTTTGCAAGTGTTCCCCGACTGGCCTTTTCCAACCAACTATCTTTTCAACTTCATGTGGAGTGTAGAGAAATGCAGCCATTTTACAGGCGCACTTGCTCTAGCATACTGACAAGATCCTCCTCTGCCTAAGGTCGAGTATTCAACACCTGAGTGGGGGGTGAGGAATTGTATGTAAATAGCCTTTCCCAAGGACTAAACAGCGCCACTGTGTGGCCCGGCCCTGAACTCGCACCCCTGAGGTTAAAAGTCCAACACACTAACCCCACAGCCACGCTGCACCTTTCAAAGCTCTATTGCTATTGGATAGAATTTGATCTTCCATTGTATATTTGTGTGTGTACAAACAAATTATACTTGCATCTACACTTGCTTATTCTCTGGAATTTGTTTGGTAAGAGTATGGTCATAACAATATTTTTGTATAGACAGATACACATGTAGCATCAAGTGGGTTTGTATACCCAAATGTTCTTGCATATTTTTAATAATGTCATTATTTTTAAAGATCCATGTAAAAAATTGAATCAAAAATTTATTATAAGGGAGTGTGAGGGGTGGAACATATGTATGTAAATACAGTTGCTGCCACTTAGTGTCACATTTTGGTCAAAGGAACACTAAAAGGATGTGGATTTCTATCAAAGGATCAGAATTTATCCTGCAAAAAAAATCATTGGTTAGCATCATATGGTTTCACTTAGCATCATGGTCTATATGAAGGTTTTGACCGCAAAATGAGATATATCCATTTTTGGCATTTTGAGGAAAAAGCATTTGTTTCAAATTATAAAAAAACCAATCAAGTTGTCATTTACTTTTAAAGCTTATAACATATTTAAGATATAGTCCATCATCATACATAACTGAGCAAAAAGCATTGTTTATAATTTTGATGTTGGTCTTTAAAAAACTAAATCTAATTTTACAAACTGCGGTAAATCCATAGATTTCTTCACAAAACGAGACAACATTTGCATAATAACAATTTGACATGGAACGAGCTCTATCAAATTACTTAAAATGCAGTAATTCAGTTGTGATGTTATGCTGATTTATGATGGGTATTTTGTCCTGCTGTCTAGGCTTCACCATCTGATTGAGTGTAAATGTTCAAAGTGCTGAAAATGTTGATTGCCCCTG
The DNA here is from genome assembly GCA_025770095.1 of Goniobranchus kuniei. NCBI lineage: Eukaryota > Metazoa > Mollusca > Gastropoda > Nudibranchia > Chromodorididae > Goniobranchus > Goniobranchus kuniei. The sequence continues at coordinate 12,120 of JAOYNN010569087.1, forward strand.
GAGGTGGCCATTTTCAAATTTTGACTCTCCGATAGCATGTCAGGGGAAAAATTCATTAAAAAAATTTTGTTCGTAATTTTGGTAGCATCCATCAAACACTGAAAACGATGTGGCAAATCATACGTAGATAGATGTAGTACCATAGCTTAAGCTAGCTGCCTTTGCAACTGTAGTACCATAGCTTAAGCTAGCTGCCTTTGCAACTGTAGTGCTTTTTGTTTTGTTTAGTGTGAAGAAAAAAACAAATCCTTAAATTGGGATCACTGGGACTGTAATTGTGATAGTCTTATCGCTGCTAATTCTCATCATACATTCACATTTGATGAGAGATGAGGAACAAAAGAAAGAAAAAAATTCCAAAACTGATCATTCGGTGGAAATGTTTTGAATGCTTATTTGTGCCTGCATCCTCAATTTAGTGTAAAATGCAAGTATGTGGTACTTGTATTGTTCTTCTTTGCATCTAAAAGTTGTCACAATATCTGCAGGTCTAAGTGAAGGTTTCAAAATAAAATCTATTAATTTTATATCTTTACATTTTGCGGTAATAAAACATTTGTTTATTGATAGTATTTTATTATGTTTTTATTTTACATTGTCAAATAGCGGTATGTGTGCATATTTGAAATTGGGTCTATGTTTGGTATAGTACACTGATGTGTGTGTTGGTGTATGTATAATATGAATGTATACATTATGAATAATTATGCAATTGATAGCATTTGTGTGTATGCCTGCTTGGGTAAATCTACCTGTTTGTTGTAGATATTATATACTGTTACTGTTAACACTGCCAGCTGACCAGTGTATAAATAAATGAATATTATAAGCTCTGCAATGTATTTCATGTATTAATGTTAATTAAGAGTATTACAATTAAATCTTTATGACCCCACTTAGTCTTAGTCTTCAAATTGGCTGACTGACTCAGATTAGCTGAGTATTAATGTCAACATGCGAATGCCTAATTATGGTTGGAACATTTGACCAAGTATGTTGTTTTTAAATGATGTTCTTAAATTTTTTCTTGAACTCTTCAGTAATATTACTGAGTTTCATTGTATCTGGTAGGCTATTCCACAACCTGATTGTACTAGGGAAATTGGACTGTAAGTGGCAATTAACATTTTATTGGGGTGCTTTGAAAGTTTGAGGTCCTGATTTTGTTTTTCCTGTACTTGTCTTTTCAAATTGTGAAGGATAAATGTTATAAGGCCTTAGTCAAACCAGTGCTGGACTATGGTAGTTGTGTGTGGGATCCACACTATCAAAACCAAATAGATGAGATAGAGAAAGT
>JAOYNN010569198.1:0-13412 GCA_025770095.1 Goniobranchus kuniei
TCTCTCTCTCTCTCTCTCTCTCTCTCTCTCTCTCTCTCTCTCTCTCTCTCTCTCTCTCTCTCTCTCTCTCCACAGCCTGGCCCTCTTGCACCGAGAAATACACGAAACACCCACACACATACAAACACATGCATAAACACTCATACCATTTCGAGAGCCCACCCGTACTCATGTGCCACAGTCAAAAGAATGCCGACAACTCTACTATAATACTACGGTCATGTAGTAGAATGTAATTGATCCACCTGTTGTCTTGTCTTCACGCACTCTTGAGAGAACATTGTCGATGGACCATGGAAACTTCATCCTGCCGCTGTGAGGAAACGGCGTCTTCGCCCATTTTCATGTAAAGCGAGTCTGAAAGAGCTTGAATTTGTCTTCCATTCAACGGTAAGTTCATCTAATTTCATTGTGGAGGTCATCATTTGTAATTCCTCGTTAAAGTTGAAAGTATAATATTATTTTAATGAAACAGCATGCACATAAAAATGTCTTTTAACTCTTTCACTTAATCTACTACTTTAAACCAGACTATATCAACGTTAACTTTAATGTTTGTACATTCTCTGTGTGAAGTTTGGTTTTTAATTGATTTGAAGCTGTACAAAATACAAGCGATTAAAAATGTGTAAATTAATGGAAAAAGGGCACGTAAGCCGTCTAGACGACGGTAAGTTCACTCAGGTCAACGAAAAGGCAAAGCGGAAGTGATTGACCCCGTGACCGGGTAGCTCGATGCTCAACTAAGTGGCCGCCTTTTCGGCACTGTGATGTAATTCAATTCAATTCTATTGATATTTATTTTGCAGCTCTGATTTTTTTTTATTTTTTTTTTAGAGTATCGTCCCCAAATGAAGGAGACTTTTTTTTTAGATTGATCATGGTACTTTGCATCATCAATATATATGAGGTATATTTTATACAAAATGTTTGAACCATGGAGCAAAAAGCAGATGTTGTTTCTTCTTCAAAATAATCATGTCTTTGGTGAAATATATGATTATGATTGACTGCCCAATCACTGAACTTCTATAACTAGATAAGTTTTCATGGCTCCAAAGGGAATGATAAAAGTTTCAGATTTCTCAAAATTTAGACATTATATTTGTCACTACCAAATTGTATCAGTAAAAATTTTTATAAAAGAAGTTTACAAAGTGAAGGATTGCTTTGATACTTTAAGCTTCTAATTCATAAAGTTTTGTATGAGTGAGATGATCTGTATAACTGAGTTTGCAGTAAGGTTGAGTATATTTGTGTTAGAGTCACTGTACTAAAGAACTTTGATTTTACCTCATAAAATTTGTTTCATTCATCTCAAATTACTCCTTTGTACTTTAAGAATTGCCTCATCTTCTTAACATGGTTGATGTTGCCGAGGCGTTGATGTGTCTTGACAATGGACCAACTTTGCTTTGTCAGTTGTTAGGCAATTTTCCAGAGTTTTTCCTGCAAGGTAAGTAGAAGAAAGTTAACCACTTCTGCGCTTATATTACAGGCATTACATATTAGTGTATGTATCTTATGTTTGATGGTTTTGTTTTTCTGGTGGAAGGGGGTTGTGTTTGTATTTTTATATTTTTCTGGGGTGTGGGGGAAGGGAGGGGTTGCCTCTTCCTCATTCTTTATTATTGACTTTAGAAGCTGTAAAGCCTTCTGTGAATAAATGCAATGATTCTTCATAAACGTTTCTGCCATCTTGTTTCCTAAGACAAAATTAGACCTGAAAAGAATTCAAGGTACATCAGTCAAATCAGATTTCATTTTCAATTTAGATTTAGAAAAATGCATTGAACATTAATATTAAAAAACTAATATCAGAGTAACAATTTGGTGAAGTATTTGCACTGTCAGTATTACAGACTGTGCTTGTAGATCACAAATAACTAATTAAATGAAAACGTAAAATAAGTGTTTCCTTTTTTGATCAGTTGTTTGTTGAGCTCTAAAGTACTGAGTTGTGGCACAATATAAGTGTTTGTTCATTATCAGTACTTTTATATTGTATATCACACACATTTATTCTCTTTGTATTATGTATTCATGTTGAAATAACCTAATTTAGACATAATGAATACCTATACAAAAGAATTAAGTCATCACGGTTATTTGTTCAGCCTTATTCTTCTTGTTTTCATCACGATTTTTTTTTCCATTTACTCACTTGTTCTTTTTAAGTGTGTGAAAGTTTGATTAACCGAGGTGAAAAGTTGGAGGAAGATTGTGTAGGTGGGCGTAGATGCTTTGAACTGTTGCACATATTGTGTGAGGTGAATCAAAAGGCAGTCTTGGCCCTGAGGGCATATTGTGTAAGTTGACCATTCGCCATTACATTATCATTAATAGTCAACTTGAGAGTCTGTATTGTTTTGTTAACATGAGTTTTGTTGTTTGGTGTGTTCGTTTTGGGTTATTTTTTTCGGTTTGATTTGGTTGTGTTGTTTTGTTTTTGTTTTGTTTTGTTTTGTTGGGGTTTTTTTTTGGGGGGGGCATCCCCTCTCTTTTTATTTCCATTTTTGTACTGTAAAATTATGTGTAAATGCAAGTTTACTAAGCTCATGGGATCAAACCTTTGTTTATATGACTCAATCTCACATTTATAAAGATGTCCAGCTTATTCAGAATACCTAGAGAAAAATTGACTTAAATGCTGCTTGCATCTTGTTCATCAGAGCAGGATGCCTCAACAATTTTGGTGATCCTCTTTGTCAGCTGCTTCCATTCTTTGTGGTTCTGGGCAATAGATCCTAGATGGTCAGATCTTCCAGTGTTTTGAGCTATAGGGTAGGATTAATTTGAGAGATATCTTTATTTGGGGTTGTAGCAATAGATGTGATTGGTCTTCCTCTGAATTTGCTTTCAAATTTGGTGAGTAAAGTTGCATGGCTTTATTGACAGGAATATTTATGACTTGCCTATGGATATGTTCAAAAAGGCGCCAGCAACTTTGAGAATTAAAGATGCAGAGAGGCTTTTCAGTGCATTTCTTGTAGAATGATCTGTTGGAAATTTTAGTGGGGAAGAAGAATTACTTCTCAACTAAATGACAGAATATGTCTTGCGATAAGATCCTTTATTTTTTATGTATTTACAGAACATTTTTACAAGAGTACATTATTTAACTAATCATTTTTAAGTGATTCATTAAATTGTTGCATTTCCCATTCCAATCTTATGCCATTCATCAACAAAGCATGCATCTAAAAGTATTGTTTTTGAATATAGGAACAACATTTATAATGATAATCACTTTGAACAAGCATATCAGACAACAGTGATAATATTGCAAGCCATTTTTTATTCAGAGGTGTTGTACAAACACGTAACATGCTTTGCTGTCTTACATACAAAATTAGTCCTGCAGGTTAAAATCTCAGCCTAAGTTGCTTAAGCTCTGAACTTAATTGCTAGCTTGACTCATTCATCCCTTCGTTTTTTTTTAAACTTTGTTTTCCTAGGTGGAACAGTGCACTCTTCCAGGATTTGCAATATCAGTGTCACTCCAGCAATCATCCTTTTCACACAAGGAGGATGAAAGAAATAAGAGCGACATTGTGCCTTTCCTGACAAGCATTCTATTGGGTAGTGACGTCAACACACGTAACTGGTTGTCCAGCTACATTAAATCGGGACAGAAAGTGAGTGTCATGTCCATTTATTCCTGAGCAAAACCTTTTTTGGTAAAGTTATAATTTGACTTATTGACCAGGGTTGTTTTTTAGATTTGTAGGTCTTGTCAACTTCTGTCATCCTTGAAGATTGTGTCATCTTATAGTTTCAATTAAATGCTTTTATTTTAAGTTATTCTTCATTTCAATGGCAAATCCAGGGTAAAGGGAGTTAGATCCTTATTAACTCTCTTCTTTCTCCGGAGGGGGTTACCCACTGTGCCGGAGCTGATCTCTGCTATCTTGCGCTCAACCTTAACTATGTTTACAAAAATGCTTATAGAATTTTAAGACTTTCAATTTAGATAGCTTCAGAGATGTGAACTCGTGATATCAATTTGTACCTACAGGATTTACTGAAAATTGACTTATAAATTGTTAAGAGAGCTTGTCATAAAGTGATGACTTGATCTCACCTGAATAGTGTGAATCCTACAGAGATTTTAAAAAACACCAGAGATAAAGAGTTAATCACATTTGATAACAATGTAACTGGTCTCACTTTGACATTGCAATGTTAATTTAGACTGAAACATTGAACTAATTTTGTTACGACTGTATCTGGAATTTGGGACTGTAAATTCGTAGAAAATTGTCAGATTTCTGCCAACATAGACTTTGTCATTCAATTTTTAAAAAAAGAAAGAAAGAAAACAGAAAACAGAAACAAAACCAAAAAAACACAAAATTGTAAACCAACGAAGACGATTTTTTGGTCTCCCCCTCAAGTTTACTTCTAAATATACCGATTTAACCTACCCATAAATCTCACTACCGCCCCCTTTTGCCATATAGTATGCTAAACACAAGGTCCATTCATAGCTTGTACTGGCCGATTAAGGCCTCAACGCTCCAACCTCCAACCTTGTCAGCTGCTTGGCTAGGCCTAGGCAGTTGCGCTCAGCCCCGACTCGCAACGCATACTTTTGTCAGTCAGCTCTCATCACCATCACGGGAGGCTGGCTCTCTCACCATCACACCAATAATCACACAGGATATGCAAAACGTACTAAAATGCCTTTGCTAATTTCGCACACTGAGGTCACAAACTTCTCTTATAGACTACATTCAGACTTACTTCTTCAGACTGCTATAAGTCTTTGTAAACCACTGAAGAAAGTCGGAAATTAGCGACTGGGATAAATTAATTTCTTTGAGGAAAAAGACGAATTATATTTGAAGCCACCGGAATAAGCCTTCATCGAGAGTAGGCCTAGTTTCAGTTTCAGTTCAGGCCGAGGCAATCCAGTCTTGATGAAGATCCATTCTACTGGGCTACTCGATCTAAGATCTAATCATCTAGATACGTTCGAGATTTCACACATTGTAACTCTGGAATCTAGATTTACTTTCAGTTTGGTGTGTAACCTTCATTGATATAGAGGTAGCTAGATTCTTGTAAAATCAAGATCTAGATCTAGTTCTGATTTAGAGATCAATCGCTTGATCTCCAAGGGAAGTTATAATTCTACTAATTTATTTCTAGGTCTACTGTAGACTAGATCATAAGATCTTGATGACCTTTAGATTCTAGTTCTCTGCCCTCTTACTTAATAGCAATGATATCCTCATGTCATGAACAGTTGTATAACAAATTCTGTAAGTCATAAGTTAAGTTCCTCATTTAAATTTGTACTCATACGGGTACAGATGTTTTACATGAGTAGACCTACTGTTTTGGTCGTATCTACTATGTGTGTGGGGGATGTGGAGTTGCTGGTCTGTGTTTTGCATATTGTGTTTTCAAGGATTGAATATATATCATTACTTGGTCTTCCTAAAGTGTCTTTCCAAAGATTTCTTAGAGGTGTACATTTGCCATGTAAAGTTTCCACTGACTGTAAAACTGTATGTGATGTATTTGATATTTGATACCCATAAAATTACTGGTCACTTGCTTGAGGAATGGTCATCTGACAGCAGACTAGTGACTGGCTGGTGACCCTGGTGAGCATTACTTTGCATACACAAGGCGGCTGACTCAACAGAACAGGCTGCCTACAGCCTGTCAAATAAGCCCTTGAACGAATAAGGGGCAGTATCCGAAAGAGAAGGTGTGGAAGAGGTCTTGAATGTAGTTTAATAACGAGTAGGATTGGTATATTTTTGTCTGCATGTGCACTTGGCACCATTTAATATTGTGTGAAAAACTTTACAGCCTGTCAAATATGCCCTTGAATCAATTAGGGGCAGGATCTGGAAGCAAAGGTCTGAAAGAGGCCTCTAATGTAGTTTAATAACTTGAGTGGGATTTGTATATTCTTGCTCGCATGTGTACTTGGCAGCATTGAGGATTGTGTGGAAAACTTTACAACCTGTCAAATATGCCCTTGAATCAATTAGGGGTAGGATTTGGAAGCAAAGGTCTGAAAGAGGACTTGAATGTAGTTTAATAACTTGAGTGGGATTCATACATTCTTGCCTGCATGTGTACTTGGCACCATTGAGTTTTGAATGAAAACTTTACAGCCTGTCAAATATGCCCTTGAATCAATTAGGGGTAGGATTTGAAAGCAAAGGTCTGAAAGAGCACTTAAATGTAGTTTAATAATTTGAGTAGGATTCGTATCTTCTTGCCTGCATTTGCACTTGGCACCATTGAGTATTTGAGAGAAAATCTTGTTATAATTTTATTCCACTGTGGCAGAGAAAGCCAGAATGGCCAAGCCTCATTCAGTTGCGACAACATCTGCTGGCGGATTTAGTCAAATTGACACCTCCTAGTGGCCAGAGCCTTGATCCCTACAAGACTGTTGATGCCAGCGCCTTGTTGAGGTTGTATAGTGCCCAGGTTGTATAGTGCTCTCAAAGCTATCGCAACTATCAAGTATGTAATAAGGAATCTTGTGTGTCTGTGCAATGCTGAGACAGAACTTACAGTTGTCACTTCTTTAGAGAAGAGGGGTTTTGATCCTTCCGAGAGAGGTACAAAAACTTGCAACATTCTTATCATGAAATAATATATAGATGAATACCAGATTGCTACGAATAATAGAAATAGAGATACCTACTTTTAGATAAAAAGCGTGGGACTTAAGATGTAGACTTCTTTTATAATACAAATTCTTTGACATTTGATTACAAAACCTTATTCATAAAAAAAAAGATAAACACAAACTCAAGGGATCCATGCACTTTAATTTTACAAAATGTAGATAGCACCTGGATTTCTATACCTCATTCGTGTGAAAGTTTTCCCAGGGGATGACGTTATTGATAAATCTTCTACCTTTCTTCAAGAAGAACAATGTTATGCTCAAGCTCTGTATTCTAGACTTCTTTCAGGAGTAAAAGGGCATAAGGTGCTTTTGTTTTCCGCACTCTGCCTCCATTTGTGAACAGTCTACCTTAAGCAAGTCAGTTTGTACCACTAATTCTAAACTATTCCTTCATACATACAAAATTTAAAAAGCAAAAATAAAATTATACTCACTAAAAAGATATTTTACTTTCAATATGTCTTGAATATTAATTACAATTCCCTACACTCTTGCTCTGTCTCTAGCCAAATGATGCCAAAAACGTCATGACCCAGTTTCTGATCTATGGGCTCTTAGGGTTTGAAATGCATTTGATGATCAGGATGAAAATAATTTGAAAGTATCCTCATTTCATCAAATGGTTTGCAAAAGTGGGCAGCATTGTCTGTATCAAAGCAATCATCTTGGCTATTACTGTACGGTCCATATCATCATGTAAACTTGACTGGGGCCAAAACGCAATCCCTGCAGTCAGCGGCTAGCCTTTTGTGAGGGCTTCATTTTCAGGACACCTCACTTCAAAATGCTAGAATCTAATTATTAAGTGGCTGTCAGGAACACTGATTAAATGTCAGCTTGATTGTGATATTTAACTTCGGAAGGCATGCCAAACGGTCAGTGTTGTGAGTGCCTAATCACAAAGTTCAACCTTGCTGAGGCGATAGTGGATTGTTCCTGATGATAAGCAGCAAATTTTACAATCAGATTTCTCATGGGATGTGCCCCATAGGTTCTCCTTGGAACACTCCACTGGGAGTTGAGTCAATGTCTGGTTGAAATAGCTGTCAGGGAAGGGAACAGTTTAAACAATGTACTGTTCTGGTCTGTGAGCTTTCAAGAATACATACTTTTTATCGCTTATGAACCCCTTGACTGCCAGTGGTATATCACTATGGTAACATCCCTGTGTCAGGAAGCATTCGTTCAAGTGGACCTGATGTTACACATTTCTTCATAACTCATTTATTTACAGGGGTATTGTTGAATCTAGGCCTTGACTTCGAGATTAGATCAAACAAGAAAGACAACTCTGCTAATATTTTGTGGACACAATTAAATAATTATTAAATGAATCAAGTTTACTAATCCTTCACTTACATAATGAAAGAGTTATATGCCGTAATTCCCATCGCAGATTAAAGAAGATGAATGTGGTGCTTGATTGTGGATTTTACCTTTTTTTTTTGTTCTTATCCTTAGATACACTGAGGATGAAATGGCAGCATTATTTCAGTTGGTCATCTCCAGACCTCACCTCACAGCATCAGGATCCCATTTTATATCCCTTGCCATGTCTCTCCTAATTGCCAGCCCGGGTTTAATCAGGTGTGTCCAAACTTTTGATTGCTACACTGAAAGCTAAATGAATTTTACCCATTCTCTTTCTTCTTTCTGGTGATATGAAAGAAGCATTCCACAAATATATGCAGGTTTTTCCACTCACATATAAAATCTCTCATTTTTACTCTAATTCTGACTGACTTTGAACTTTACTGTCCACAACTGCTAAATTTTGAATCTTTTTACTCAGCTGTTGGGTCATCTAAACCAGGGGTCCCCAACCTCCAGTCTGCAAACAGTACTGGTCCGTGGCACAGTCGTCATCGGGGCTCACAAGAATCTAATCTTTTAATTCATTTTCAGTTTTTAATTCTTAAAGCAGAAAGCTAAGCTAATCAACCGGTTGACATTTCAAATGACAGTAACCTAAAACCTTTTTCATTCAACACAACAACTCTGCCAGGGTTCTGGATGAAACTATTGCCAGAATACCCAGAGATCGCTTCAACTGCACTTAAAGCCTTACTGCCATTTCCAGCCTAGTATCTAATTCTAAGAGCTCATTGGTAATAAAGTGTTACTATATGGTGTCAGCAAGAGTGGAAAATTTTGTATTCAATTTGCACGCATAACAACATTCTTAGTAAAGAATAAAGGTTTTCCTTTCAAGCCAAATTGGCTCATTGGGCTGGAGCTTATCCCAGATTCTATAGCATGAAGGGGACAGTGACAGACTGTATCCATCACTTCAAATAGGATGGTAGTCTATTGCACTGTACTTTTTCTAGCAAAAGCTGTACCGACTTTCATTTGGGTTGAGTGAAGCAGCAGGGGTAAATTTTCTTGTTTAAGAAAAAAAACTCATTTGTCCGCAGCAAGAATTGAACCTGCAGCCTTTCGATCAGAAGGCTTACACTCTACCTCTGAGCTACAGCGCCCCAACAACACACATACAGCCTCCAGAAAAGTGACTTGTGTTTCAGATTGCTCCTAAGACATCCAATAGGATTTCCGCATACCATATACTGTGGTCTTTGTTGACCATACAATGTATGTAACAGGCAAAAGAATAAGGAAAAAGTCCTGGAAAGATCTGGCTTGATATCAAGATTTGACCTGGATGAACAGTGCATCTTTAATCCAAGTTGGAAAATGGAAACAAAATTGCCCGTCGTGTCTATGCTACAACCACAAAGTAAGGAGAATGATATCTCTCTCACAACTTTCTTACCTGCTTGCCCTTGATTGTGAACTTCATTTGCACAGACATAAAAGGTTCATTCATTGATAACATTGACAAACTTTTATGTCCAACAGAGGTCTAGAGGAGGAACAGCAAACTGTCTCGTGGCTAAGGTGGATCATATCCTCTGAAGTGTCCTTTCACAAGTAAGTTCCTTTATATTTTGGTGGGGTTATCTTTTTTAAAAATGTCCCAAAGTTGGCTGGGCAATAATTACAATACTTTTGAAAAAGCTCTATCAACAACTTCTGTGACTATTGGGAACATCTTCTGAGTCATTTTACATTGCCTTTACCATGTACTTGATTTTACTTCTTTTTGCTTTATCAAAACTTTTGAATATCTTGTTCAGCAAGCTTTTTTGTGTAAATGTCATGCAACAACTTCCTTTTAAACGTTATAACATTTTGTTACAGATTTATATGCAATTTTAATGCAATGGTGTCAGCAGGGGAAACATGTCCATGGGACATATAACTATTGTGTTCCAAAACAGAATATGCTGACAGGCAAATATATACAACGTTTTAATCAAGAAACCATAAACAGGGCAAAACATTTAATGTTTCAGACTAATGTCATTCGTCCGATTACAAAGAAGCAAGGACGACAAAAAATAAAATCTTATAATATTTAGGAAGTACATCAAAAAATGATAAAACAGAGAACTTTACTGATAGTCCACAGGCTGTGTGGATTTGGGAAAGAATGACTATCAGCTAAGTGCTGTTTTATGTTTTGTTTTGTTTTTTAACATATATATAATATTTATTTCAATTGTTCCTCTTTTGTAGTTCCTGTTTCTTTGTAATCTGATGAAGGACATTATTCTGAAACGTTAACTGTTTTGACCTAGTTTACCTTTAACTTTTTATATATTTCCACATATAGAATTTTGATCTAGGTTCAGACTTAATGGTAACACTTTTGTAAAATGCTGACAGGCTTACAATGATGGAGATTGGCCATACTAAGATGAAACTTTTTCACCTTCGCCTCTCTAAGCATAAGTTGAGATAGGACTGATGACACAATGTGTATTGGTATAAATTTCCTTGCAAATCCCTCATTCTTTGTCTCTCTGTTTATCAATCAAACGTTGAATCCAGCTGACCATCATCTCCTCCAACCTACTACTACCCTACCACAGCCCCTCCCCAATTAGTGTGGAAAGCATTTAGCACTCTTAGGAATAGCCTCATAAAAATGCTCACATCAGTCCAGCTTATTGATTAAGCTGAAGCACTACGGAATCCATGATCTTACACACTCCTGGGTATCATCACTTTTGTAGGTCATTCCCAAAAAGTATTGGTTTAGAATAAGATGTCAACATTACTTTCAGTCCTATCAGAAGTTCCCCAAGGAACAGTCCTCGGTCCAATATTTTTCTTAATCAATATCTATGTTAATGACTTGCTAGAGAGAATCTTAGAGGGGGTCAAAACTACGCCTTTTTGCTGACGACAGTCTTCTGTACAGAAATATCAAAAGGATTGAAGACTCAGCCCTCCTCCAAAAAGATCTGTCAGCTCTAGAGGAATGGGAGAAAGAATGGCGAATGGAATTCCATCCCCCAAAAATGCAAAGTCATTAACGTCACAAACAAAAGAAAGCCTGTAATTTCAAAATATACCATCCACAATGTAGAACTTGAAAACACAATCGAGGCGGAATATTCAGGCTTTACTTTAACCAGCAAAATTCATTGAACAAACATATGAAAGTATGCAAGAGGGCAAATAGCAGATTAAATTTCTTGAGGAGAAACATTTCCACTTGCCCTACTGTGGTGAAAGAGAAAGCTTACAGAACTTTTGTGAGGCCAGTTCTGGAATATGGCTCAAGCATCTGGGACTCCAACACAAAAAGTAACATCAACAAAATTCAGCAGATACAAAGGACATGTAGATTCGTCTACAATAGTTATGACAGGAACATAAGCGTGACAAAAATGCTCCAAGACAACAAATAGACACCACTGCAGGAAAGAAGTGCTAAACATAAACTGCCGCCAGTCTTCTAAGCTCAAAATGGAGAAACTGTCTTCCCTCTAGACCATCTCAAAGAAAACGTAAGGAAGAGCAAAACCTATGCATTGCCGTCCTCAAGAGTAGTCACACATCTTCACTCTTTCCACTCAAGCACTGCTCGCTTATGGAACTCCCTTCCTACTCATGTCAGACAACTTCAGAAAACCAATAAATCTATTGACAGCATAGACCAAATCCCGATAAGATGAAATTAGCTAAAATTAAAAAACAAAAGACACAGCCAAACTTGATCATTGCCACACCCTGTCGCGATTATCTTCTTCAAAGAAGCTGTGACAAGATTGATTGATTGAAGCTGAAGTTTTAATTTCCTACCTGCCATTTGCATAAGTTGAGATCAGACTCAGAGGCTGTAGTCAGGTATTTTCTTTGGTTTACAGAGACCTATGAATTGGTTAAGCACAGGCACGAAGCATATAAAAAATTGAGGGTCTTCAAATCATTAAAGTTTCAGTTTTCAAGGAAAGAAGGAAGACAGAATGACAACATACTAGCATAACATTGCTTTTGATCTATTGCATTTGTTAATCACTTCATAGCTTGTTCCATGTGTCAGATGTGAGTCGCAAGTTTTGAAGAAATTCTGTTCATTGTACAAATGGACTGTGACACAGTGAGACCCTGTGATGGTGTCCTGTGTTTTTTTTTATGTAGGAGGAATTCTCTTAAAGCAATTGAGTATTCCCACATTGGAAACATGACGCTATAGACCTTGAACAGCAGAAATTGTATAATGATCTCCTAAATTAGAGTTATAGGGTTGTGTAGCAACAACGTTTACAGAAGTAGTCAGTGACGTCCTTCAAAGATTTCCTATTTGACTTTTCTCAAACTAGTCATATTTGTTTTGTTTCATTTGTACAGTTCTCTTTAAACTCAAGAAATTTCCAGTGAGATAAATTTCTTATGACTATATTCCATAGTTTTGATGTAATTTTTCTTCATTGTTAACACAGAAAGCAACCTGGTAAAAATTGATATTTAAAACCTTCAGGAAAAAAATCTATATTCATTATGTGAACACTTGCTAACATGAAAATGCCATTATCAGGGTGTCCAGGAAAGTAGGAAAAAGGTCGGAAATTTCACATCCAGGTAGGAATGGTCGGAAATTGGGGTCCATGATGGGAAAAAAATCAGGAAGTCGGAAAACAACAAAACATCTTATTTGGAGGAAACAATACAATAATCGATTTTATGGGAAAGGTGACTTAGGCTATGGTTTCAACAATAGATCTGTTTGACACCTGCACTTCTCTTTGATAATAAATTAAGCACTGTAGTATGGAATAAAATAAGAGGAAGATGTAAAAATTTACACACATGCAAAATAAAATGGCGAATCAGGCATGATAGAAATTTTACTTACTGTCAATAAGCCTGCCTTCAAAGCGACATCGGATGTTCCTTCTTGTAAGTCTAACGTACAGTACTTTGTTATGTACATGATTAGTGCACTGGTAGGCCTTCTTATGATGCTTAGTATAGAATAAGGATAGAAGTTACTATGGTTTACTAAAAATTGTACACGTGCATTTGTTTAGTGTGAGTGTGTGTGTGTGTGTGTGAGAGAGAGAGAGAGAGAGAGAGAGAGATAGGGTGAGTGAGAGAGAGATAGGATGAGAGAGAGAGAGAGAGAGAGAGAGAGAGAGTTTTCTACACGACACATTAGCCTCCAACTTTTATGTGTTGACTAGCTAATATTACATTACCCTTCATCTATGTATACACGAATGCATGTTATTGTGTTGGCTGCATTTCCTGTATTACGCTTCCTTTTCCAAAGGCCTTTTCGTCTGCAGCATTATCGTCGATTATTAACAGATCATGTGTAGTGTGTATGTGCGTGTGTTTGTGAGAGAAAGAGAGAGAGAGATAGAGAGAGAGAAGAAAGAGAGAGAGAGAT
>JAOYNN010569309.1:0-13412 GCA_025770095.1 Goniobranchus kuniei
AAGTATGGATCACAGTCACGGACAGAGACTCTGACATGAAAATTTAACATTTGCAGGATACATGAAAATATGCATCAATGGAAGCCGAATGATAAGCATTACTAAAATCTAGTTGAGCAAAAGTTCTGGTTACCAAACCAAAGGCCAATAACATTTTTTGCATTTTACTTTTTTACTTGTCACTAATAAATAGATATTATTGAAGAGAATAGAAGCAAAGTGGCTGTGAACAACTCTTTGGACCTAAGTCAGAACTGCTTTAGTGAAGGTCGCAAATGGCTAATAAAGAAAGCTCTGGCAGACGATCCCGAAATATAACGTGAATGGACATTCAGGCGCGTATGATAAGATTTGCAGACACAAGCTTCATCATATTCTGTAAAATATAGTACGAGTAAACGAAGATGAACATTGCGTCATAGGTTTCTTACTCAGTAACACTTAACTTGACATGAACATACAACAAAATCAGTCTCGGGTTGCCTACAAGGGAGCAGCTTGGGCTCCGTACTGTTTAGTCTACTTGGAGCATGACTTGACTTACTTGACTTATTGCCGTTCGCTTTCTAATCATCAGACTGAGACATCTAGGCTGCTTCTCGGATATTCCTAACGAATGTCTTCCATTGGGCTCGGTTCTGATCCATTGATCTCATAATGGCTAGATCTTGATCTAACCATAGTTGCTTGTTGTGTTGAAGGCGTTTAAGGTGTCTATTGATCACAGTGTGTATGTTTGTTGAAGATCTTCCTCTGTGTTTGTTGTGACCAGATGGCGTGAAGAAAGATTGCACAGTTTTGTTAGCAGGAATGTTGTTGCTTTGCCTGAGTATGTGTCCGAATAATTGCCATCTGCTTTCCACAATTTTTACTCAGAGGGGTGTTTCGTTACATTTGTCAATATAGAGATTTGTTAGTTATTATCGTTGGAGTATGCCTTAAGGGAAATACGATAACAAACCTAATTCGTTCCAATAAACTTGCATGTGCCGATGACGTGGACTTTGTCTTCCTATACATTTCGAAGTGTAACATAATGATGTAGAGAGATAACAAGCCAAAGTAATATATCATGAAATTAAAAAAAAAAATGCAAATTTCACAGCTCTGTCACAGATAACTGAGATTTGTCCATGGCATCCATTATTCTTCCACAGTATGAGTAACAAACAATTGACTATGAGAAGACAAATTAACTTTCATTGCCTTCAAACATACTTCAAAACAGCTGGCAACTTTTTGGACACATTCTGAGGTTTTAATAAAAATGCACCAAGCAACAAAGCAATGAAAGATAAGTTTAGTGAGCAGTAAAGAAAAAGACACAGTAGACCAACTTAATGACCTAGAAAAACTTCGTGATATAGCATAAAACAAACAAAATTGGAAACACTTCCCAATGTACCAAGTCAGATGATACTTCGGCGAACGGGCCTTAATCCATGAGCAGCAAAACAAACCCAACAAAAACCCAAAAAAAAGTTTATGGGTATCATTCATTTCAAACTGTTGAGGACAGGGATAGCTGATCTATTTTTAGCTTTAAGTAAGATCTATTGCAGTCCTGTTATAATATAATAGTTACCGTACTGTGATTTTTGTTGTATTTGTTTCAGAGATTCCTTGCAGTTCCAATGCACATGTAGAAGGTGCGTGTGTTCTTTTTCCAGTTGTCTATGATTTGAACCCAAATCAAATCGAACATAGATCACCCCGAACCATGGAAACCCTTTATGACCATAAGTTACGTTTTGGGAGAGCATATCTAAGACAAAAATTATTTTTAACACGGCACAATTGTGAATGTTCTCACTTCATTTCATTCTTTATTAGCATCTTATCAAAGCAGACGATTCAAAATGACATTTCCATGAACATTGAAAAAAAATCTAACCGAAGTAGTAAGATCACGTTGTACAATGTAAAATAAACCAACAACATCTCAAAATGAATAAATGAATGCTTTTTAACGTAAAACAAAACAAACCTCCAAAATGAATGGTTTCCCAATGAAATTCATCTTATATGTGATAGAGAATTGGATTTATAACATCTTGTTTTTGTTTATCTTTACATTCAAAAGAATGAATAAATGAATATATCTTACAAGCCTTCTCCCTTGTGCATTGCCCCTTAGCATTCTCTCTTCAGACTGGACTGTTTTAAGTCTTTCGTTGAGGTACCTTGCCAATTTATTTACTGTATCTAAAAATCTGCCCTGAGCAGCCCTGTGGTATGCCAAAGCTGTAACACTCATAGCAGCATGCGCCTAATATTAATACTTACATCTAATACGCATGCCAAATTTCATTACAATCAGTAATCAGTCATCAATTATTCATTGAATGATAATACAAGTTATCAGTTATGATCAATATTGAATTTATACAGACTTGATCCCACAAACTATAAAATACACAAACTGACATAGCCTATCCTGCTGAGACTAACGTTAGCATGATTGATCCGATCAGTTTTTAGAGTCACTATTTTAACACAATTAATTCCTAAAATGTGTCTTAAATCTTCGATATAATCCGATGAAATATCACATTATCACTAAACACACACTGGAATACGAAGATCGGATTGAATTTCACAAGAAACTAGAAAAATCCCACCACGGACTAAAAATTTGGGGCAATTTCTTCTCAATTAGGTCTATAAATACATGGAATAGCTTGACAGAGGAAGTTGTAACTGCGTCCTTTGTGAATGCCTTTAAAGAATGGCTAGACCCTTTTTGGAGGAAAGGATACCATCAATCTATGATCATGAATGCTACAATTAATCAGCCACAATGAATTGACGAGATTGAAAATCTTGTCTGAACTACCTGCATCATTCAATTCAATTCAATTCAAAAGAAATTCCTCACATAAATTAGAGGTTCATATATTAGGCCTACCGTACAAAGTTCAAGTCAGGTCTTTTGGGCCATTTAAGATATTTACATCTTCAAGAGTCCATCCTTTTTTAAAATTATTGTTTCCCTTAAGTTACAAAGTCATATCATGTTACTGAAGATAGAGAATAGTACTCCACATTTGACTTGAAGAAATTCACCCTACCACCTCAACCTCCCCCCTTGAAGGAGAAAAACTTGAAATTCAGAAAAAAAGAAAACAGAAATTAAAAAGAGAAAACTGATCGAGCCAACGCAATGCTATATAAAAGAAGTTATTCTAATGTGTAATATAATAATGGCATCAACCCATTTAATCTTTCAGTTACAGCAGTATAATCATGCAGATGAAGAATGTCATTATAAGAACAAATAATAGACAGAAAATATTGACCTAGTTCCCTTCTTACATCTCTGTGTTGCACTAGAAGAGAATAAATGGGTGTGATCAAGTAAAGAAGTTAAAAAAGACATACACACAAACACACACATACACAAAACGCAAAGGGAAATTTTGAGCATGTTCTACGTATTGGTAAATGCCCATTCTGAGATATGGTTGGCTTCATTTACAAAGACAATATGTTGTTGAATCTCCCCTGAACGTTATTATAAACCAACAAAACAATTTGTGCTCAGAGCTTTTCAAAACTAGTTGACATAGGGTAACAAAAATGGATGAGAATAGGATCCCATTGCATGGGTGTGGCAGGTATTTTTGTCTGTTTCTAGTACACATGGAAGTAAAAGATTCATTGACTGATTGGGCATTAAGTATTTTTCATTTCCAAGATTCATAGCATGAATTATAGGCTACTTAAAGTACAATTATCTAACAATCCTTCTTCAGCCTCCCCTACCACTTTTCAGAAACAGGTGGATTATCTAATTGTACTTATGTTCATGGAGAAACAATGACAATCAACCTCTTGTTTATGCTTTTTGCAATGTGATAAATCCTTTTATCTACTGTAGCTTTGTGCTTTAATTTCATGATCATCCCGGAAATCTATTGAAAGAAGAAAAGGAAATTGCTGACAATTATCTCCAATAAATTGATAACAGATATTTGCAAATTAATAAGCAAAAAATCACATGAAGATACACAATGTAATCATTGAAATCTTTTATTTCATGTCAGTAAAAGTGAATATTCAGTATCACAAAGTTAATGTTACTCAAAAGTCAGTAAAAGGCAGAGACAAATCAACTCCGCATTCACTTGTGTCTTCCATAGCTTTATGTATTCAGTCATGTACCCACATTTTCATCTGGAGTCATCTTATATTCATTGACATTTCTCACATTAATTGACTTTTGAAAGCTTAGAGGATTATTTGCTTGTCACATTCAAACAGCATTAGCATTTTAATAACCAACATACTCTAAGAAAAGAAATAATTATAGTAACATTCCAAGAGCATTAGCTTATTACAGCATTCAATCCCTTGTGAAAAAAAGGTAATTACTAGCATATTAGAAAGAGCATAAGTTTTTTCCACGACTTACATTTTCTTGAAAACAAAAATAATCAGCGTCACATTTAAAGAGAATTGGTTTTCTACAGATTGCAGCTGCTTGAAAAGAAGATAATTTTGTCACAATCAGAATTATAGCTTTTTAATAAGAAAAAATCAACCATGGAAAAAAAATAGCAAAATTAATACATGTACCACAATCAAAACCAGCAAAATCTCTGAAAGTATCACATATACAAAATGAGAAATATCACTGTAAACATTTTTTACAAGTTTCAAGAGTAATGTTCAATAATTACTCATTTCCTAAAACTAAGCACTCACAGCATGCTTCCAAACAACTTTGTATTTTAACACAATTTCTCTTTCTAAAACTCATTACAGAAAAAATGGTTTGTTTACATTATATTGCAAAACCTCTTTTCCACACACGAAAGTCATTTAATGTAATGAAAAGTGAAATGAAATGTATATGTGCATTTTACTTTGTAAAATAAAAACAAAAATACTAAAAGCAAAAGAATATCAAATAATGACAAAGTTCAATGACATGTACCACTGACACCAAGACAAAATTAATTACCAATGTCTCTCCATTCATGTGACAGTCACTTTACTTTCAGAAGGCCTCATGTCAACTGATCCACTGAAATGAGAGTGGAAAAAGAGAAAGACTTCAATGAGAATTTTATCATCCAGAAAAGACAACAATCAATTTAAATTGGAAGGTATTTCAACTTTATGAAAAGATCTAGTAAGTTTTTCTGTTTTTCTCTTTCTTTTCTTTTTGCGGTTGCAAGTTCTCTGAATTATTCACATTCTTTTTCCTTTTTTCTTTTATATATAAGTATATAAGAAGGTAAAAGAAAGTGATGAGTATCTCAACCACAGAAAGACGGCTTCAAAGTAAGTATAGAAAGATGTATAAGAAGGCCAGCCGAAAATGAGGTGACTACACATCTACTCATTCATACAAATGTTCCGGTCAGTTATACTCTGTCAAATTTACAAAAAAATATACAATGGATAAATCAATGAAAGGATTAAAATTTACATCAATACAATTTGAAAAAAAAAGCAAAAAGCTGTCAATATGGCAAAATATTAAAGACATCAATAAAGAAATCAATATTCAAATGGTCCTTTTAATTAAATGGAAAAGCATCTTGTTTTTTTTAACAAAATGAATACAAAACTCAGTCATGTCATGAAAATCTGGAAAAATCAACAAATAACACAATAAATTATCAGTGGTAGATAAAATGTATCAAAAATTTTAAAAATACAAATGACATTACAAACAAACAACTTCCCATTCTTCAAAAACTTAAAACAAAAACAACCGCAAAAAAAGAGGAATACAAGACAAAAGAATTAGAGTGTGCTGCCCAGGAACAAATGAAAAAAAAAAATTATCGAGAATAACTGTAAGAAGCCAGTTACTTTTCTGTATGATGTAATTTTAAACATCAGTCCTCTACTCATTACAATTGAGCACAATTATCTTGAATGTATTAAAATCCAAAGCCATTTAAAAAACACATAAGTTAAACATCATCTCAGTTACTCTACTTAAGTCATATGTTATCTCAAATACACTGAAGATGAAGTGATGGATTTGTTGCAAATGAAACAGTGTTCTGATTTTCTGCTTCATATTCTTTATTATTATGAACCATGTTCCTGAAAATTGTCTCATAAATTTGGGATGGTCTGGACTGAAGAATGAGTATGCATGTGTGTAGTTTGTATGATGTTACATCACAAAAAAAATGGTCAGTGGATGATTGTTGATTTTGTTGCTCTTCATTATCTGGATAGCTAATCATAAGCCAGCAATCCTCTATCCTAATCAAAATCAGTTAATTCTATCTGTCTAGGGAATGAAAGATAAACAAATTCTGCCTGAATGCGCAATCCAGGCATGTAGGCACACTTTTTACCAATGTGTGAGATAATTATTTTGAAAATAACAACGTTTCTATGAGTAATCCAAGTGAGTGCTCAGAATTTTCCCATGTGTGAGATAATTATTTTGAAAATAGCAACGTTTCTATGAGTAATCCAAGTGAATGCTCAGACTTTTCCCATGTGTGAGATAATTATTTTGAAAATAGCAACATTTTTATGAGTAATCCAAGTGAATGCTCAGACTTTTCCCGTGTGAGATAATTATTTTGAAAATAGCAATGTTTCTATGAGTAATCCAAGTGAATGCTCAGAATTTTCCCATGTGTGAGATAATTATTTTGAAAATAGCAATGTTTTTGTGAGTAATCCAAGTGAATGCTCAGACTTTTCCCATGTGTGAGATAATTATTTTGAAAACGACATATGGTACTTTCTATCCCTTGAGATTGGGTAGACTCAAAAAACATGAAACAATCCTAAAGAATTCAAGACATCCGTGCTCAACTGCAGTATATCCACACTCCTCTACTGTAGTATGTTTCAGGGCATATGGAATTTATAATATGGGATTATGTGGTGTCGAGTCCACGTTTTGTTGACTATTTAACTGTCTGCGCTCTAATCTGCAAATCCTACACATATGGTAATATTATCAAAACATGTATTATCATTCTAATTAAGTAAAAAAACCCAACCCTAACAAATAAAACTATCAGGAGTTTATATCTTTGCATTACATATTGAGTTCCATTGAATGGAAAATTAAATATTCCTTTCATTAGATCTTATTATGTTTGGCTTAAAAAAGAGGAATGAAGTAAGATGAGTGACATAATCAGCTTTTTGTTGGTATAAAACTAAAGTTAGTGTCGAACCCCTGACTGAGTATAGGGGAATTAGGGGTAGAGCCCTAATTATACAAGGCATACGGCATGATGTGGTAGTTTGCCATTGCCTTCCATGCCGACTTTACTTTCGCCAAGTCTAGAAAGACCGAGCTACCCATTTATACTGCTGGGTGAACAGGGGGCCCCGAAAAAAACCAATGCCCGCTGGGGATCGAACTCGGGCCACCTCGCATGGCAGTGAGCCACTCTACCAACTGAGCTACCGGGCCACCTTTTGTTGGTATGATTGCATTTAATATTAATTTGGTTCAAACAATTTAATGGACTTGTGTGAAAATTTAAATTTATTATTTTTTTTTTATCCACAGCTGGATTGATCTGTGCAATGTGTTGAAAAACTAGTGAAGTATGTTTCCTCACATTCATGCTTTTAGAGAATTGTTTCTTTAATTCTTGATCAAAAAATGCTTTTTTATTACATGTATTTGAAACAAATTCAATTTCATATGTGCTGAAACACAACATAATCAGATGTTACAGTGCTTAATATTTTTAACATGCCGCTATAAATAGCCATCCTCTCCAAAGTTCAAATCACCAAAGGTTTCATTGGTCCCTAACATTGCTTTATAAGCACAATGCTTTCCACATGTTTCTTTTATTCAAACGTGTTTCTTTTATCAAAAAGAAATTTTGCTCCTTCATTTGTTCAAGTTGAGGTTGAAAAATATCGTATAATGTAAAATATTTTGTTCATCATATATATTAATAAAAAGTGTGTATTTATCAAAGCACATATGAAAATGTCTTATCTGTTATCAGCATGCATGCCACAGGGTGCAGATTAAAATATTCTAATGATGAGCATTTATAAAGAATCCTTTCTTTCACTTGACAAGCCCTCCACCTCAAATTAATTAGTACTAATCAATGCCAAAAATTGTCGGAACAAATTTTGAATGTTCTCTTTTCCATGTTCATCACTAAGACTGTGACACATAAAGTGTAAAAATCAAAACTGAGAGAAAAAGTCTACAGATTCTTGCCTCTCATACAAAATCTAATGAAAGCAATTTCTTTTGCATGTTTATTTGTTAAGCAAACATGGAATTCTATTTTTGTTTAGCTCATATGATAGAATGCTCTTGCATTACATTGTGAGAAGCCTGGATGCAATAATGCCTATGACTGTGGAGTGTTGAGATTTATAATCTTATCCTAGAAATTTATCTTCAATGTTACTTTTTATACTGATTCATTTTAACAGATAACAATCAATGTGCAACATACACAGTTGGGTCCCATTAGAGGAAAATTGAAAAAAGAAACGCCCTTCCAAGAAAACCCAACAAAACAAACAAATGCAACAAAACAAAACATAAATATGTATATTAATTGGTCATTTACTTTTGGCAAGAGCACTTCCTTCTCATTTTTTACTTCAAATATCATACTTATTGAAAGATGCAGTTTGCTTTAAAAATCAAGTCAATCAATGAAAGCAATGTAATCTTCATCAAACATCAATTTCACTGATGATACACTTTGCTTCAAACATGCATTTTGATCAGTAAAATAATCAATGCCAGTAGCTATCAGGACTGGATTGAGTCAACTACGTTTCCACAAATGATTCATGATGGATTCTTAAAGTAAATCAGCATGCAAATGTGCCGATATCTAAACAATAATAATATATAAAGATTCCTTTGCCTGGACATTAGATGTTACAGTGAAAATGATCCCCAAATTGTTTGATCTGTACTAGAATACATGAAGAAGTAATGTAAAATTGTACATGATTGAGGCAGTGATAGCTTATTAGTCCATGGCTTCTTTGTTTGCAAGATTATCAAATCTTTGAAGATATTTCAAACTAATGTTACAGTTTTAGACATTTACACTGCCTCATCCATTCTGCCACCCTAATTTTAGCTAATTCGTATAGATATAAGAGCACCTTATAAAACCTTGCTTTATAATAGCACCTCACCCCTTCCTGACCCCTTTCCTAACACTTAAGCCTTGTTTTTATAAGAGCACCTTATCCCGGCTTGAACCCTTTCCCAACACTAAAGCCTTGTTTGCGTAAGAGTACCTTATCCCGGCTTGAACCCTTTGCCAACACTAAAGTGTCTTTTTATGAGCAGCTTATTCCTTCTTGACCCCTCTATGAATACTTGTGCCTTTTTTATGAGCACCTTGTCCCTCCTTGACCCATCTCTGAATACTTGTGCCTTTTATCAGCCTCATATCCCTTCTTGACCCATTTCTGAATACTTGCGCCTTTTTACGAGCACATTATCCCTTCTTGACCCCTCTTTGAATACTTGTGCCTTTTTATGAACACCTTATCCCTTTTGACCCCTCTCTCAATACTTGTACCTTTCATGAGCACCTTATCCCTTCTTGACCCCTCTCTGAATACTTGTGCGTTTTATGAGCACCTTATCCCTTCTTGAACCCTCTCTGAATACCTGTGCCTTTTATGAGCACCTTATCCCTTCTTGACCCCTCTCTGAATACTTGTGCGTTTTATGAGCACCTTATCCCTTCTTGACCCCTCTCTCAATACTTGTACCTTTTATGAGCACCTTATCCTTTCTTGACCCCTCTCTGAATACCTGTGCCTTTTTATGAGCATCCTATCCCTTCTTGACCCTTCTCTGAATACTTATGGCTTTTATGAGCATCTTATCGCTTCTTGAATATTCTCTGAATGCTTATGCCTTTTTTGAGCATGTTATCCTTTCTTGACCCCTCTCTGAATAATTGTGCCTTTTATGAACATCTTATCCCTTCTTGCCCCGTCTCCGAATAATTGTCCCTTTTATGAACATCTTATCCCTTCTTGATCTCTTTCTGAATACTTGTGCCTTTTATGAGCACCTTATCCCTTCTTGACTCGTCTCTGAATACTTGTGCCTTTTATGAGCACCTTATCCCTTCTTGACTCCTCTCTGAATACTTGTGCCTTTTATGAGCATCTTATCCCTTCTTGACCCTTCTCTGAATACTTATGCCTTTCATGAGCGTCTTATCCCTTCTTGACCACTCTCTGAATACTTGTGCCTTTTTATGAGCATCTTATCCCTTCTTGACCCTTCTCTCAATACTTGTGCATTTTATGAGCATGTTATTCCTTCTTGACCCTCTCTGAATAGTTGTGCCTTTTTATGAGGACCTTATCCCTTCTGGAACCCTCTCTCAATACTTGCACCTTTTATGAGCACCTTATCCCTTCTTGACCCCTCTCTGAATACTTTTGCTTTTTGTATAAGCATATTATCCCTTATCGACCCTTCTCTAAATACTTATGCCTGTTTTAGGAGCATTTATCCATTCTTGAACCCTCTCTGAATACTTGTGCCTTTTTATGAACACCTTATCCCTTCTTGACCCCTCTCTGAATAATTGTGTCATTTTATGAGCATCTTGTCCCTTCTTGACCTTCTCTGAATACTAGTGCCTTTTTCACAAGATTACCTAACCCTGTCTTTACTCCTTTCCTAATATTAAAGCCTTGTTTTTATGAGCACCTTTCCTTCTTGAGCCTTCTACAAAACTAGCGCCTTATTTTTATAATGGCACCTTACCCCTTTTTGACCCATTTCTCAGTGCTAATGCCTTGTTTTTATAAAAGTGCCTTACCCCTTTTTGACCCATTAGTCAATACTAATGCTTTGTTTTTATAAGAGCACCGTACCCCTTTTTGATCCATTACTCAGTGCTAATGCCTTGTTTTTGTTAAGAGTACATTAAACTTTCTTGAACCTCCTCCCAAAACTAAAACATTATTTGTACATGATTACTTCACTGTTACCTGACCCGTCTCCCATTGTTAATGCCTGGTTATGACAAGCCCCATCTGCACATCTCTCTATGCTGACACTTTGCTTTTGTACTTATATTCTACTATTCTTTTTACCCCTCTACAAGTGTAAAAGACTTGCTTTTATTTTTTTTGTGCTGCAGCTTCACATTCTTCCAATGCTCATTCCTTGTTGTGCTACAGAGAGATCATATGAAAATTGTCCATTGAACTTTTGCACACATTCCATTCCGTTTACACAGCCCATTCATTTCACAGTCAGATTTGATATTAGGATGACCCTGCTCATGTTATATCAAAAACTGAGAAAAAAAAAAGACGGAAACAAAAGAAAGAAATGGGATTTACATTTGTATATCACAAAGAAAGAAAGAGTCTCAAAATCGTGTGATATTTATATTAGATGCAAACAGTGCAGCTAAAATTTGTTGACTTAAATTTGACGTCAGATGTTCATCGACAGGATGAATTGTCAGTCATTGAGTGTTTGTCCCCAATCTTCTTTCAGGTACTTTAACAAGCCTAGTGAAAAGCAGAACAAGGACGGTCATCAAAATCAAAATCAAAACATAAAGAACTGCAAAATCCAACTAAGCGTAGCAAAAAGAAAAAGAAAAAAAGTGAAGATTTTTTTTGTGGACAGCTGTTAAGGAGTTAGTTGCTTTAGCATATTTTGTGATCTGAACAAAAAATCTTTCTGTTTTAGTACAAGTCCTGAAAGACCAGAAAGCTACATGAAAGCAATGTGAATGAGGAGTTGTTAGAACCAACGGACTAGTTATAGCAGCTAACCAATATGTATGCATTGTCATTGTGCAATATTGACTTTGATAGGTTTGTACCTGTTCTTCAACGTTACCTAAACTACTTCCTTTCAGGGAAAGAGTGGACCATGCTAAAAGATGGCAACATCAAGGAGTGTCGGGATCAAACCTAGGTGCAAGAAACATACATTTCAAGAGTAGACAAAAACACCCAGTTTTCTTTTTTCTTTAAGCAAGCCACAGGCTGTGCATGAAAACCCTGAAATGATTAGACTTCTGGATCAAAATCATGTGAATAGTGTATTCAAGTAAATGACATTTTGCACATGCTTTGTGCTGATATTAACTTTGAATCCCTGTTGAAAGTGTCATGGGGTTAATGAAATCAGTCAGGATTTTTGTTCTAAAGGGAAATGTCTTTAAGTGACACTTGTCATACTAACTCATGTATCCTAAAAGGTCAAAAGCATTTGATCCATGCTTTTCCCAAGAATTCATTCTTTGAAGACATTTTTAATGCAGGTATTTACATTTCTCTTAAAATTGCTCATGCATCAGATTTTTTTTTAATTAAAGAGAAAGGCTTATAAGATAAAAGATGCCTGCATGGGTGTTGACTTTGAGGTTTGAAGTGAAGGCTTGCAATGATGTAAATAGAACAGTTGCATTCATTCTGTTGCATCTTATCTACAGCTTATGATAAATTGCACTACAAAATGTCTAATAGTAGTGAATATAACAAAAATATTAGAAAAATTGTACAAAAGTTAGACTACTCAGAGAAAGTCATTACTTGGGAAGATGCTTTGTTTGCAACTAAATCTAAAGCAAACTAAGGGATTTCTAAGAAAAGAAAGGAAAAGAAAAAAGCCCTTCAAATTGGATAAAGTTTTTTTTTGATGGTGTTGAAAAAAATTGTTCATAGGCAAAAGTATTGGTATAGAAAATAATAAAACACTTACTAAACGGATTTTTCCCTCTCCTCTTGGGATTGAGTGGCAGAGTATTAAAATGATTGTCTGTTGATAAAGAAGAATTATATCAATTCTGTGTGTAAGAAAATGAAAGATTTTGATTGTTTTCATTAAATTAAAGTAGAAAATTTCCTTGAAATCTATATGGCCTTTATTTTATTTAGCTATTGGCCCCTAGATCCATATAAAAGAAATAATTCAAAGATTTGCAATATACTTGAACTTGTATCAGACTACTTTTTTTTAAACATATCAACTCATTCAATTTATGCTGATACTCTAAATATGGCTGAACTACTTTTTGAAAAAGATTACTAGAAAAATGTGTCTTTGCCTTGGTTCAGAGGCTGCCTGTTCACATGGTGACAGCCCAGAACAAAAGACCCTGAGCATGATCTATGAGTGACATTTCTCTGTACTTATACAGGTCGCAGGAGGCTACGCTGGTCATGGTCACACATGTGGACTAGATAGTATCAACCATGAGACAATGAGTTATGCCAGATAGCTTGCAACAAAAAACAAAATCATGAGAGAGTTTGAAAATACCTCTCATAATTGGATGAAACATCTTCTTCTTCTTCCCCTTCTCCTTCTTCTTCTTCTTCTTCTCTCTCTGTCTGTCTGTCTGTTTGTCTGTCTGTCTCCCCCCCCACCTCTCTCTCTCTCTCTCTCTCTCTCTCTCTCTCTCTCTCTCTCT
>JAOYNN010569420.1:0-13409 GCA_025770095.1 Goniobranchus kuniei
AGAGAGAGAGAGAGAGAGAGAGAGAGAGAGAGAGAGAGAGAGAGAGAGAGAGAGAGTGCACTATATTACACGCTCCAAAAAGAATGGAAATTATATTCAGATAAATCAACAGATGCTTTGTCTTCTGTATAGAAATGTTACTCACTGTCAATTAAACCGATTGATCAAACAACTAAAGAAAGTTTTTTGTCTTTTAATCTACAACATGTGACCAGGTTGATACCAGCCTATTGACAGGTAGCAACATTCGAGTAACTGTAAAAACCGTACAACATGGAGGGCTTTGGCTGAACCCAATAATGGGGGACTTTTTACGGACACACCACACAACTCCACAAGTGATAGTTTTCATCAATGACATTCCTACCAGGTGCTCCAGCCCAACAAATTGTGCTTTTGAATGGAGCTCTGACTTTACGCCAACAATTTCACATATCAGCCCATCTTCAGGTTAGTTCTGTGATGTTTTTTCCCCTTTCCCTCGCATTTTTGTGATGACCCTGTCCTTACTTTTCTCACACCGCTCATTCCAGTCCCGCCATCACAACCATACCCAGGCTCATTTTGTGGTATCCCCATAGCCAGAAATCCATAGGGAGTGTATCTATGTTAGGCCGCTATGGGACCACCAATCAAAGTGGCGTGACACTGCTGCTGGGTCACATCAATAGTGTTCCGTAGTATCTTCTTTGACACCACCTACTAAGCCCCTTACTAACGACATTGTTAGCTTAGTTGTGGAGCCAGACTGAGTGAGACACCACCTTGGCTGGTGATCACCATAACTTTCCTCCAATGATATTCTCCCATTGACTCCCAACCCTGAAGCACCAAAATGAATTCCCACATGAATGGAAGTGTATGGGGAAACTGAAACTGTGATCACCATGATGTCAGAGTAACAGGAGCCACCTATTGAGAGACAATTTTAATTATTGCATGAGGGATGATGGTGATGCGGGTGACAATGATGATGCTATGGAAGTGCATCCGTAAAGTGGATGAAACTCAACTGTGTGGTCCCAGTCTTCCTAACAGGTTCAAAGCAAACCTACTCTGGGTAGGAGCCGGGCAGGGCCTGAAAAAAATCCTGGTTACGGTGGGATTCAAACCTGTGATCTTCCAGATATAAGTCTGCACGCTAACCACGAAGCTACAGTGGCTGGCCATAGTAAATTTTTATTGGAATCCTTTGTAATTACCTGGATATTCAATTTTATTTCAAAACATCCCCTCTGAGGATAGCAACGCAGAAAAGAAAATAGGATAACTGAAAATTTCTATCATCGTTCATATCATTTAAAGTTTAACACTATCTATACATCAAGTAACATTTTATTTGACCATTTGAAGTTTTTATCTTCTCTTATAGCTCCCAAGCAATTGTAAGTTTATTAGTCAGCATCACCATGCCCATTGGTTGATGCAAAACCTCTGATAAGCGATGCAAACGCATATTCCTCCCATTTTCCATCAAACTGATGCCATCATAACATGCTCAATCATCAGTACTCCCCTCTACTATTAGTTCATTATCTTTATTTATTATTATCATGCAGTATATTTCTGATTATTATTCCTCGCAAACGTCAACTTATAAGTATGTCATGCAATGTGATTCTCCAACAGGAGTGAAGGAGTTTGTAAGATTAGAATTTTTGCTGTTGTGCTATGTATGTGATGAGAGGAACTAGTCCTATGAGTTTTTGTACCACTAAGTCTTCTTGGTGCCTTCTTGGAGGATAAAAAAATAAATATCTTATTTTATCTTATCTTATCTTAACTTATCTACCATTTGTCTCTATCCTTGGTCATTCCAACCTTTTCATGCACATTCATATTCAGGATCTTTCTAAAGTTTGAAATATAGGGCACTGATTGTCATCCGTATTTTCTCTTTCCTTCCATCTTTCTCTGAAGGACTATTGCCGTTAGTTTGTTCTGCTGTGTCTTGTTGCATGATCAGCTGAAGTTTCTCTTTCTTTGACTGGTTCTATTTGTATGTCAAGCTCTTTAATAACACTTTCATTTGTTATTTTCCCCACCCATTTTATTCTATATATTATGGAATAAAACTACATCTCTACTGCATTTAGTCTGTTTGCACCCTGTTGACATGGTTTTGTGTCATTTTGAATATACACAGGTCTTAAGACTTTGAATGTGTATCAGGACTATCAATTCCTTGTTCTTTATTCATAATTACATCAATCCCACAGGTTCCCCAGGAGTTGACATCAGCATTGTTGGGACCGGCTTTGATTCTAGTAACCCTGATAATAATGAAGTCGTCATAGGCTCGACACCATGTACTGTGAAGACTGTTGATTCTACCTCAATCAAGTGTACTATTCAGAATGGTCCAGTTGGAGTTGCCAAAGTTAATGTTTATGTTGATGGAAAAGGTCTTGCCGATTCTTCTGTTAAATTTACATATATGGCAGGTGTTGATTCTTGCATACCAAACTTTGGAAGTGTTCAAGGTAAATACTACCATCTTCAAATTAACTTGCATTTTTAGAAGTACTATAAATAATTTGCTTTCATGACTCACAACAAAATACTACCGAAGAAAATATTTCCTTTTTTACAAAGACATTACAATGTGATATCACTTAATAAAAGTGTTACTCAAATAAGACTGTAATATTTCCAGCATTCTTAGACCTTTTCATTTCTATCTGTCATCTATTCTTTTCAGGCGGAACTCTTTTGACGATTGTTGGATATGGTTTTACAAGTGAAGCAAAAGTCACACTGGATTACAAGGAATGCATGATTAAAAACATCAGTGAAAGCCAAATCACATGCAAAACTCCTCAAGCTGTAATTTCATTTCCAACTTTCAACATCTCTCAATAGACTTAATTTTTCAAAATTGGGTTTTAAAAGATCATTAATATGAAGTCTCTTAACACCATGTATACCTCTTTGAAGAAAAATAACCAATTTAACTTCTCAGGATAAGAAATGTCATGTTCTTATGTTCTCATGTATGAGAATATATGAAATAAATTATTTGTTTGTTTCTTTATGTTATTTCCTGGGTTTTAAGTATTTTAAGTTTTTAGTGCTTTAGAGCTCTTTTTGACTGCAAAGGTTATCTCAGCACCCATGAAATAAATGAAACAAAGTTATAGTTCTATAGCTAGATGTAAGAATACAATATGTTTTTTGCCCTTTGTTATAGCAAAGAATGTCTACAAAATAATTTTCACTAGAGGGGATCCTACCTGACTTGCATCTTCAAGATTGTCCATTAAAAAAGAAATCAGCTACTTCCCTCTTAAAGGGGTTTTATGATTTGAATTTGTTCCCATTAGAATGTTCCAATCATATCAGATGGATATTATGTACCTCTTTACAAGGCATCTAAATCAGCCAACTCAAAGGTTGATGTGGTTATTACTCAGCTGGGAAAGAACACTGAAGCAGGAAAGTTTGAATATGACCCTTCACTTCTCTTCACACCTGTTGTTACAGCTATCTCCACAACAAGTGCCAATGTCTGGGGTATGATAATTCCTTTAAACCATTTAAAATGTGTTTTCTGAATTCATCATTCTAACCTTAGCACTGAGAAGTACACATCATCTTAAATTCAACGTTACTCACATTCACACTTTTTCTAATTTCTTGTTCAAATTTTTATATGCAGGTAAAGAATTTGTATATATATTTATTTTCTCCTCTTCCACCCACTAATTACTTTGTATTGGTTCATCATATAAATTTTTACATGTTTTATAAACTAAGAAAAGCAAAATAACAAAATTCTTATCAAAGATATTTTACTAATGGCTTTGATGTATTTTTTCACAGGTAATGAGTCTCTTACGATTGACGGTCAAGGTTTTGGGGACAAGGAAATGCCTGTGACTTTGGGAGGATCCCTTTTAAATGTATATTTCTATTCTGATAATAAGATTATTGCCACATTGCCTACTTTGTCACACGGATCATATGAGGTGTTGGTTGATGTACAAGATAAAGGATATGCAGACTTAAGGTGCCTCTCTATAACTTGTTTTGTTTTTGTTTTGTTTTGTTTGTTTGTTGTTGTTTTTTTTTTGGGGGGGGGATGTGAAAAAAAATCAATTTTACTTATCAATCTTGTTTTTGCATATTCCAATAAAGTTAAGACTGTTTGAAACTTCAAGCCGTGATTTGAATTAAACATAGATACAAATGATCTCTATTTGCTTTTTATTATGCACGTAACATAAATTCATGAACATTTAACATCAAGACATTTGACGACATGACACTTTAAAGAAGTAAATTCTTATTCACATTCAGATCAGTCAAAAAGCGTTCACATTCATTGAAAGAATATTGATATAAACATGAATGATATTGTAACATTTCCAAATTAAGAATGCAAGGCCTACGGCATGCCTGTTATTTCAGGCACTGGATAAAGACTATAAGTTTGAAATGTTAAGATTATTCTTTTCTGTTCAAAGAGACTGCAGTGTTGTTGTAAGCTCTGAGACTGCGATTATTTATATAGCTTTAGCAACATTTACTGCCATCAACAACAAGATCTTTTAAATTAAAATTGACTCTCATTTGTTTTTCTCACGGCAGGAAGAACAACATTTCTCCAATCACCTACACATTCCAAATAACCAGCATGACTCCAACCTTTGGTTCAATGTACGGTGGCACAGACATCCTAATTGCTGGAGAAGGATTTTCTACAAACAAATTACATTATGAAATCAATATTGGTAGTCATTTATGTAACATTGTAAAAGTGTCTTCCACAAAAATCAAGTGCCGTATTGCAGAAACAGGAATTCATCACCTCATATCCGCAAATGGTACCCATAAATGTAGGTTCTGATTATTCTACTCTTAGCTCGTATTTGATAATTTGCAGAGAATATTATGTAATATGCTAATATCAATTCAAAATGTATTTAAATCTCTATTTTGATAAAAACTTTTGGAAAATGTGGTTTCGGGATGTAAAGGCTCATGTAATGGCATATATCGAATTGAATAATTTATTGGAATTTCAGTGGAGTCTACCAGATTGTGTAGTTCTAACTCACTCTATGCTTCACTCCTCTTTGAAATCTCCTTTATTCCTTTTGCATCCAAACACTTGTTCTTAAACAGGTACCTGAAAGAAATTGTGAAAGTAAAAAGCCTTTTACAAAATAAACCATAATGTCAAAAAGAGAACATAGTTTTTTGTTTGTTTTTTGTATTTTTGGGAGGGGGGGTGGTTAAGTTTTTGTTTAATTTTGATTCTGAGGTGGTACAGCAAAGCTTAAAATAAAGATTTTGGAAAAATCTTTAACCGTTCCACTGTATGGTAGGAATATTTTCACTCTAATTTTCATGTATTTAGAATGATGATTTTGAGTTTGAATTGAGAAAAGATGTTAAATAGCAACTTTCCATCATAGACAAAATTGTTTAATTGAGTTAAAAATCCACGAAAAGCTCACCAAGTCATCTTTATATAGAAATGCTGATAACAAATGAGTCATCTTAATGTCAAGAGTATATGAAATAGAAGAAAAAAAAAGAAAAAGATTCTTAATATCCAACAACTTATCATCAAAATGTTGCAATCTTCTTTACAAAGTACACTTGCTACAAATTTAGTGGCATACATTCTATGAAAGGATGACTGATCAGGAAGTAAGAAGTCATAAAATGTTATTGAATCGTATATAACTTTCCTAACATTCAATCTCCAGATTATGGTCATGGCTATGCATGGAACAAAGATCCATATACTGTCAATGTTGGAGATTACATAACATGGAATTGGGAAGCTCCATTTTATATGGCTGATCTGGCATATGGTGTTCATCAAACAGAGACTGCAGGCGACAAGCAGAATATGGAGGGAGGGTTCAGCTCTGGTGCTAACTCCAGGACAGGTCTGACTTAACTTTGTTATGCCCATTAATATAATTTTTTCAAGTAGATCATGAAACTCTCAATATCCTCCTTTACAAATGTTTAAATGCATCAGAAGCAAATTTATCTCTTATCTGTATTATAGAAGTCTTTCTTAAGCTACAGTGTACTTAAATTTTATGTTTGAGATGTGTAAACATTCAGTTTATTCTCTGTGAATTTCAGGATCTTTCACACATCGTTTTACAAGGGCAGGCACCTTTCACTACTGGTCAGGCTTTGTGAAGTCCAATGGCAACATTTTCTTCACTGGAACCATTACAGTGAGACCCCTGGTTTCTCATGCAGGAAGTCTTTCTGTTCAGATTCAGGGCACTGAGGCCTTCTATAACACAGGTGACAGCTTATATGTCACAAGCATCTCATATTCTATATAATAATATTTGCAAACTTAACCAAAATTGACAAAAGTGTACAAAAAAAGATTTAGAGAATTGATGTTTTTTCTCCCCTTATAAATTGTATTTTGAAGTAAATTTATTTAACACAATTTGCTTATGATAATATAACAATATCTTTCACACCACTTTCCCTTCCTGTTAGATGTTATAGTTTCACTTTGAAATGTTCTCCCAAACATAGATGGATCTCAAGTGCAGGATACTGTCAAATGCCCACCGTCTGCCTCTCATATGGCCAACTGTTCTGATACAGCCACTTTGACTAAAGATCCTGCCAAGTTTAACTTTGAATTTCGGAAATGTTCCTCACCTTACATCAATGGAATTAGTCAAACCAATGGAACCACTGATGATGTTATCACTCTTTATGGGGATGGTTTCGGAGACAATGTAAGTTAAAATTTGGAACGATCAACAATGTAATGTACAAGGGCATAAAATAACTCAAAACATGTTCCTTGCATAAACTCTAAACACCACACATATAAGCCTACACTCTCAGCAATTGTCTTTACTCAGATATGAAAAAAATTTGTGTGACATCACTTGTGTCCACAATTCAGTGACGTCGTAAGCCACCTTGGTACATGAGAAAATGCCGACTTCCAATACGTTTCTCATCACACAGCATTCTGTTAATAAATTTCTCACAATTGAAGGATGCTCAGCTGAAAACATCCATAAAAGTATGAAGTATGTTTATTACAATAAGTGTATTTCTGATAATGTAGCTTCAAAATGAGGAGAGAACACTCCCTTCACACACACACACACCCCACCCGACCCCCACCCCCCCACCCCTACGAGTCATATGTGTATGATCGCAAGGTCATGTATCATGTAGCGTAGGCCACTTTCTGCATCCCATACGAATCATTAAGAACCAGTTGGCTGTTTGATGATTGGGTCAAATTGAAAGGTCAAACAAAAATGAATCCTAATGAAGCAAGGGGTCGAATTATTGTGATAATTAGTACACTTTTTTTTAAGAAGATTCAATAATGAAATGATAAACATTATGAGCACATGATTTATGATGATAGTTGAAAAATGATGAAATAAATTTGTTTAGATGCAATCGGTTTTGAAATGAAAAGATTAAAACAATGAAGACCATATGAGAATATTTTTATTAAGTTGAGGAGAGAATTACCCACACTAATTTGGGAGATGACTCTTTCTGAATAATTCAGTCGATTTATTTATCTTTTCCATTTTTGTTCTTTAATTAGAGTGGTTGTTTTGATGTGCAATATTATCAATTCCTTTTTATTTTCTCTTTCAATGTTACTTACATTTTTATTCAGGATTGCCAAACTGAAATCACCTTCGATGAATCAATTTGCACAACTGTCAGCAGCTCATCATCCTCTGTTGACTTCAAGATATCAGATGAACAATCTCATCCAGCAGGTCATTCTTTATTTCAATATTTATATCCATCAAATTCCTAGAATTTCTAACATATGACGTTACAGGCAAATGAAAAGAAAGACTGAGTGAAGAATTTCACAATCCCAAACCTTTTTCTAGATTATCATTTAAATATTTTATATCCTCATCTTCAGAAAGGAAGCGTTAACTTGTTTTTTTCTTTTGTGATAGTCTTCTTATGCAGTGTTGCTAACATACATAATCATATAGTGAAAGCCTTGATGTATGTTTTGTTTCTCAAGTTACATTCAGGTTTTTATATTTATCTTACTACAGTTCCTAACAGATTTGAAGTTCGAGTTGCCAATCTGGGCTATGCTCTTACAACAATATCAGATATGAGACAGCAATATTTTGAGCTGTTGCCATGGGTTGAAAGGATCACACCAACTGAGGGTAAACTAAGATATTTTTGTTATCAGCTTAATTCCATTTTTTATTTTCCTTTTTCAATTCCCTAAATTAAAATTATGAAGAAACTGTGATAAGTCCTAGAAGATATATGAAAATCTGATGAATTATTTATGGGATTCCCTTAATTATGCTGACGTAAATTAGGACTCAATGTGATATGAAATGAGATGGAAATGTTTTGCATTGGCGTCTTTGCATGTTTTTTATTATCCCTGTATGAAATAAAAACATGAAGTAAGCAGCTGACAGCTATGGACAGAAACAACTTATTTTTTAAGACAGAGATAGCCATGATTTCAAAAGCTCCCGTGGTGATGTTAGAGACACAATTGCTCCTGATTCCTCCTGTAGTTGTGCAATCTTCTTTCAAAAGTTATGACATTTTTAGATGAATCCACTGACTGGGGTAGGTCATTTTACAGATAATGTACATGATGGCAAAAGGAATTTTTCTTCAGGTTTAGGAGACATCTAATTTTGATGCTTGTACTCAGGGCCTCTCATTTTTCAGATTCTTATCAGGATTTGGAAAAGGTCTGTTACATTTGGACCATACTTTCCCCTTATTATCTTATAAACTTCTATCATGTGGCCCTTACTTCTCCTTCATGTCAAGGTTGGAATCTGTAATGTTCAAAATCATCAATATAAAACTTTTGATGCTACGCTTTTTTGCTCTGTAATCTCAAAAAGCAAGAGAGATATCAAAATTTGCTGGCCACTGCTTGATTCTGATGAACAAATGTAATGCAAATTGTTCTGGGTTGTTGTAGAGTTTGTTTTTGTTGATTGTTGTTGTTGTGGTTGCTGTGTGATTTTTGTTTTTTGGGTTTTTTTTCGGGAGTTTTTGTTTTTCTAGGATTATGTGGTTTGTTTGATTGTTTTTTATTTGTTTTTATTAAATTTTATTTCCTTTGGATTATTACATTACCAGGTTCCAAAATGGGCGGTACAATGGTGACTATCTCTGGATCTGGTTTTGTAGGAGATCTTGAAAACATCTTAGTTCGATGGGAGGTTTGTACAAATTATTTTCTACTCAAAGAACAACAAATTATCAAATATGTTTTTTCACAATCTCTTAGCAGCAGAAAAAAACCCTGCATTTTTATTTCTTTTTAAGTTCATATTTTCATCAGAGCGTAAATATGACTACAATACAATGGAACTTGAAATGATATATAACACTCACAGTAAAATAAAATTGTTTTTGTTTTTTTTTTTGTCTTGGGGACAACATTTATTAAAATATTATTAAGTTAATGTTTACAAAACATTGAGTTCCAGAATAATAATAACATTTTTCATGTCAATGCAAACTTTTAAGGGATATGTATTTATACCCGTCTCTTCCAAGTACTTTCTCTTTTTGGCTTTTTCTTAAAGTTGATATTGCAGTATTTTGTTTCTTACTTTTTAAAAGTTTGAAATTCCTGATTTTTTTTTCTTTTTGGAACGTGAATTTCTAATAGTTTTGTCCCAACTCATCAACATTCTTTTTGAGATTGCTTGAAAGTACTCTCAGATATTTCATTGATTGTGTGTGTGTGTGTGTTCAGACTGTGTACACAAATGAATTAATAAAACATTATAGCCTATATGCTGAAATCAAAATTTTGTAATGTAATCATCAGAACTTGGGGTGTGTTGTTCAGTCAGTCAGCTATAAACAAATAGTATGTGAGACATACTGTGGATCAACACCAGGAAATTGCTTCGTTGGCCCTATGCAAGGATATATTGCAGTTAGAAATACCATGGCTAAATGTGATGACGCAA
The DNA here is from genome assembly GCA_025770095.1 of Goniobranchus kuniei. Taxonomy (NCBI): domain Eukaryota; kingdom Metazoa; phylum Mollusca; class Gastropoda; order Nudibranchia; family Chromodorididae; genus Goniobranchus; species Goniobranchus kuniei. The sequence goes on from JAOYNN010569420.1 coordinate 9,972, forward strand.
TATGTACTTTCAAAACCTTGGCAGAAAAGACAGCCACTGTAACTGATATTTCTCCAAAAACAGTCTCTGCAGGTAAAATATCTTTGTAGATAGAATTTCCATTGTGAAGTGAAGAAACTTTTCTTTTATGAAAGAACAACAATAAGTACGCTTTACATTTACATTATGAAAATACCTGAAACTTCCACCAACTGAGGGTGGGTCAATATCTCTTTTCCCATTCATAGGCATACCGATTAAGTTCATGTTGAAATATTATTTGATTTCTATAAGAGAACAAATTTTATTGTTACATGTTCAGGAAGTTATTTTTGTTATTTCACGCACTGATTTTCTTTCTTTTTAATTACCCTTCAATGATAAATAAAACCTTTTGAATTGAATTGAATTGAACTGAAGGGTATTCCTATTAGCACCATTAAAAACATCAGCTTCAGAAATACCATAAAATAATGATCGTATCACTTTGTTTCAAAAGGGAGATGTATTTTCTCATGCTCATTCGATGAATGCTTAACTAATTTTTAGGCTTTTTTGGTGTTATTTTGTTCATACAATTTTCAAATACTAGAGACATTGATTCCTTCATTTTGCAATAACTGAGAATGGATTTGATTATTAAATGAAGCACCTATTAGAAATAATCGAATATGCCCAACTAGACAAATAAGTTTTTAAACGATATATTTTTCTTGCATAGTTCAAAATAGATGAAAGTGCGTTAGGCATTTATCAAAGGAGCGTGACAATTTGAAAATCTAACTCTGATCATCCTCTCAAATACTAATATAATACATGATATCATCCATCACTTTCTCCCTGAATGATCTGTATTCTTTAGCAAAATTAAAAATGGCTCTTTTTTAATTTTATACTCTTTTTCTTTTCCTTAATAATAGCCTCAACCACAATAACTTTCACTGGAAATGGTTTTGGAACTGTGGCTGCTGATCTTAAAGTAAAAGTAGGAGAGAGTGATTGTATTGTATCTGGAACAGTTACTGATCAGAGTTTCATTTGCAGTGTTGGAAGATTGCCAGTTGGAAAAAACAGAGTTGATGTTTATGTTGCCAACAATGGTAAAGCAATCAGCATACTTCCCATTCTAAGTCAGAAAGAGGCAAGAATCACTTTTCCATCTGAGAGCAGTACTTTTGGTGGTGCAATTCTTATTTTGTCTGGCAATGGCTTTGTAGAAGGAAACACAAGTGTCACTGTAGGTGGCGTAGATTGCTCTGAACTCAGCGCAACATTTGATGAGGTAAACAGATTTTTATGTAAAAGTTTTATGAAATTGTAAATGTCAGTTTATCATAATATTACTTTTCCTCATCAATTCCAATCTTGATCCAGAAATTGTTTTCAGAAAGCACTCGCAAGGATAACCATATCAATGAACCTGAAAAACATATTGCTACAGCTAACATTCACATTAAAAGAATACTCCATTAAACCCTTAGTGCCTTTCTCAAAACAGAGCATGCTGTTCTTTTATGCATCAACATACTCTACTAACACTTCCTCTGTCTCCCACTTTCTCCAATCCAACTGGTTTAAGAGGAAGGAATGAGAATTTGATTTAGCTACAAATTATCTATGAGCAGACGAGAAGAAAAAAAATGTGGTTTGTCATCACGTAACTCAAGTTTTTCTTAGACTTGCTGTAGGAATGTGGACTGCACGTATAGAAGCCTTGCTGAAAAATTTGCATGAAGTTCAGACTATAGCCACAAATATATATCTAATTGATATGTGACATCTTTGACCCATTTATGAATGGGTTCGATCTTGCTTCAAAAAGGCCTTAGTCTGCCCATTATTGAAAAAACCATCTTTAGACCAAAACGAGCCGAAGAATTACCGCCCAGTTTCAAACCTACCATTTATTTCAAAGCTGCTTGAGAAGGTTGTTCTCCATCAAATCAAAGCTCATTTAAAAACCAATGGATTAGAACATCCTTTTCAATCAGTATATAGGGAGCATCACAGTACAGAATCAGCCCTTTTAAAAGTCTTCAATGATCTCACTTCAAATGCCATGATAAACAATGTTTAATGTGCTTTGTCTTTTAGATTTATGAGCCGCTTTTGACACCATTGACCAAGACATATTGCTGACATGACTTGAGAACACATTTGGAATTAAAGGAAATGTCCTTAGTTGGTTCAGGTCATATTTAACTGACCGTTTGCAGTCTGTCGTGATGAAGGGTATCAGATCCACAAATCATCGTTTTGGTTATGGAGTGCCTCAGGGCTCCATGCTTGGACCAGTCCTTTTTACTATGTATATGCTTCCCCTTGAATCTGTTATAGATAAATTTGCTTTTCACTACCATGTTTCTGCTGATGACTCCCAATTGTATCAATCATCTTCTGTTGAAAATTTTGATGAATTAACATCAAGACATGAAAGCTGTCTTATTGATATCAAACTCTGGATGCATCAAAACAAACTCATGCTTAACGAAGACAAGACTGAATTATTACTCTGTGGTAGCGGTGGCACATTGAAACAAGTACAGAAATCTACAATCAAATTCGGAAAGAATGACATTTTTTTGTCAAGAATTTAGGTGTTTACTTCGATTTTGATCTGCCCATGTCAAAACAAGTTAACCATGTGATCAGGTGTACTTATATTGAAATAAGAAAGATCAGTAAAATCTGACACCTCATTCCCCAGAAAGCTGTAGAATTACTAGTAAATTCACTTGTTCTCTCTAAATTAGATCATTGCAATTCGTTGCTGGTGAACATGCCTAAACAAAATGCAAAAAGTTTGCAGGTAGTTCGGAATAATGCTGCCAGGCTGATTTTTAGACAGAAAAAAGACATGTCATCAAAACTTCTATTCAGTCAACTTCATTGGCTGCCTGTAGAGAAAAGAATAATTTATAAAATGTGTACAATTGTTTTCAAAGCTCTTACGACTGACTGTCCTAAAAACATAAAAGATCTACTGACCATTTACTTCTCCAAAAGACATCATAGATCCAGTGAGGATCAAACTATCCTTGTTAGACCCCAAATTCCTCGGAATATAGGAGAGAAATCGTTCCTTTTCTCTGCACCCCAATTCTGGCATTCATTATCAGGCCACATTAGACATTCAGAAACTTTAGAATTGTTCAGATCTCGACTTAAGACCAATCTTTTTGCATCATAAATTGTCGTCAGGTTTATTTACTCTTAAAACTGTTTTATGCATGTGCAATTCATTATGTATGTGTAAATATATGAGGTTGTATTTATGCAACACATGTATTTTATCATGTAATTATATGTTAGGCATGTGTTTTTTTTTATCTATTTGACTCTCTGTTTGTCTGTCTGTCTACTTATATTTATATCTAAGCTGTCTTTTCATCTACTTGGTTTATCCATCTCTCTCTCTCTCTCTCTCTCTCTCTCTCTCTCTCTCTCTCTCTCTCTCTC
>JAOYNN010569531.1:0-13409 GCA_025770095.1 Goniobranchus kuniei
TGGTAGCAACAACGACCTTATAAGGTTAGCTGAGGACAGGTATGAGTGGAGGAACATGATCGCCAATGTCTGTTTCACACACGGTACCTAAAGAAGAAGAAGGTGTCAGTTTTTTTTCCATAAAAATGGATATTAAAGTCGCCAAGATGGACGAACCGATTTGATGGAAGTTATCGTGTTTTCAAGGAGATCAGCATGCTATTCAATAAACATTGAATGAGTGATTTTATTGGATTCGGAGGGAGCGGGATGGTGGCACAGACATACAAATGTATTAATGCAACCACCTCTAGGTGTTCAAAGGAGTTGAAAGTGTGTGTCTGTTCCTTTACTTTGATGGTGCGGACATTCTCTGTATAAATGACGATGATGCCCTCTCCAACTCCAAGTCCATGACCTCTCGGGCGGTTGTAATATTTATAACTGGAGGGGGTTGCGCCCTTCATGACGATCTCATCCCCTTCATCTAAAAGTAAAAGCCACGTTTCTGTAGTAAAAACGACGTCTGGACGCGGATCTGTGATGAGATCATGGATTAATGTTACTGTTTCGTATGGACTATCAGTTAAAATACACTGCTCTTACTGGCTTTAAATGATTTGCTAGTCTGTTTACAGAAACGATTGCTTGGTAGCAAATTGTGGCCGTGGCCGTTCGTTGTTTGTTGACGTGAATCAAATTTCTATGGTCGCACGATTGTTTGGCGTGGAGGGGAAGAGGACGGCGAGGGGCACAGATTAGAGAATATACATGTACACAGATGCAACAATTGACAATGGGGTGTTCGGGATGTTCCGGTACTCTCTCTATTCTGTGGCGAGGGATGACACATTTTATCGTTTTGATGGTATTACGGTGTCGGCGCTTTCGTACCCCAGCCCGTGTGCCCTTCGGGCGATGCTTCACATGATGCCTACCAAATGCCCACTCACTACTCACAAGACTGCCAAGGCTAAAAATGGCTGTACTTATAGCGATGAGATCCATTACAAAGTGATAGAATTGCGATATAAAAATTCAAAACTGTGGGATTAAATACCTGATAAAAATATATTTCCAGTCACAGCCAATACCATTCAAAAATACATGCACTAAAAATATTGATGATAAAAATCCTTAGAGAAGCATTAAAAATCCCAAACACAAGAGCACGAAAACAAACAGCCGATGATGCGCTTTACACAAATCTTTCAGATTGGTGGTTCTCGATTGGTATTCCTTGCCATAACTTGTTCATTTTCTTTAGTCTTTATAGGACCATTCCACACCACCGTTTGAATTGTCAGAGGATGTTTCCATTCAGGGTTATTATTATTAGTTTGCCAAGACAGTGGAATTTATTTACCACTACAATATTTTCATTGTTGATTTTGATCTCTGAGAATTGTTTTGATCTGTTTTCATTACAATTACATTCGTTTTCATGTTCTTGTTTGAAGAAGCAAAAAGTACTGGTCCTTGTTGTGCTTTTTTATTGATACAATAAGTTTTTCAAAGCCTCCTGGTGTTGTCGAGAGGAGAATGGTATCATTTGCATATGTATCTTAGTTCTAGCGATGGCCTCCAACCATACACGGAAGAAAGAAAGGGGAAAGTCCATATTCTCTGAGTTTGTGATCATGATAAAGAAAAATGATGTTTGTTTCAAACGGCTTACTGGGAAATCAATTCACAATCATCTCCACTCAATAGACACCGAGACAATAAGGGTAGGCATACATAGCCATAGTCAGATATAAAGTTAAAATTGATCTCAAAGCATCTCACTTTTGTTTGCTAGACATTCCAAATAGGTCTACTGTCTGACTATAAAATTCTTCAAAATGCTCTTTGGGATAAATTTCAGTTGTGTTGTATTGTCATTTTTCAACATAATCCACTCTATATAAATTTGCATTCTTTGTTTACTAGGTGTTTTAGGGCTGTTTTTGACTACAAAAGTCATCTCGGCACCCTTGGAAAAAGCAAGATGAAAGACTAGTTTAAAGTAAGCGAGAAAGAAAAAAAAAAGAAAGAAGAAGCAAAGATTTTCAGATGAGGAAGAGAAATTGCTAAAAGGGACAACAGGCATTTAAGAGAAACAAAAGGCATGCATTTATTTTATAGACAAAAATATATCATCTCTCTAAAAAAAAATAATTGACAAATTAACAACGGCCATCAAGCCCCCAAACTGTGTATCATGACAATCACCCAGGATTTTCTATCGCCCTTTGTGTACAAATTTTGACAGAAGTACTCAGTTCATCTAGATAGCAAATGAGCTCCGTAGTATTTTTAAGTCACGCAACGCACATTGATGGGGGATAACCACTGAATAACTACTTCCCTCTTCCAGCAAAGCTCTACACAAATGACAGCCTGACAGAAGGAGACAGATGAGAGCAGAAGCTCCTACTCAACCCTTCCTCCCTCTTACTAGATGTATGGTAGAGGCCCCCGGGAACCTACTATAAATTTGCATTTATAATAACAATAATATAATATACAAATAGATCTACATCCAAACACACATATACTGACATAGACAAAACATATCAACTTTAACGACACAATTTTATATAAAAAACAATGTCACCATATTTCCACAATGTATTATTATTTGCATCATCATCAGTGTTTAATGAAATAAAGATAATATTCATATATGTATATAAATACAATTAATTCCCACCGATGTACAATTCAAACCATGTGAGGAAAAAAAAAAAAGAAAGAAAAAGAATGTATTGAACATGCACACTTAAGGGTGATAACCATCAAAAAGTCCAAATGAAGCATGCCACAACAATATGCTGTAGTTCCAAGGAGTGTAGTCCTCGAGTAGTTCATATATATCCATACATGTACAATGACATATATCCATGGAAAGCATTCAAAAGTGAAAAGCAAAGATGATACTAGATACGCCTATGAATATACTAAATTTATATAATATGTATATATATATAACACATTCCATTTTATAGTTATCATAGTATACCTTTTTTTTTTTAATTTTAGTAGATGAAACCCTGTCTGCTTGAATTTTTTCAGATTTTCCAAAATGAGACCACATGATTGAAGGGGTGATTTTATAGTTTGTTTGCTTCTGTTTTGCCTCCCTTGAATTTTGTAATTCAAGGTCTTCAGATATTACAAGCCCATACATTTGATTCAATTAAAAGTATAAAAAGGTGAAAAGCAGTAGCTGCAGATGAAATTGATTCACTATCTCCGAAAAAAGTTAACAAAACACTTCAACTTAATACAAAATGACAAAAGAAAGGGGGGGGGGGGGGAGTAGGGAGTTTATGAATTTATGAACACAACAATCCCAAATGCATGGGTTGCATGGGTGGAAACAATTTTCTTGTGCAAACGGTGTGTGATTATGTACACATTGTTGTAAAAGTAAAAATTGTACAATAATTGAACCATACTACATGTACTAATACTAGTAAAATTAACTGCATACCCTCATGTACTAATACTAGTAAAATTAACTGCATACCCTCATGATATCACAACTCCATTTTTTCAAAATTGTTCTTGCCTTTTTCAATTTCCATAGATTCTAATTCAGTTTCCAGTACAGCCAATCAGCTTTTTTTTCATCAATAACAATGTATCATACGTTTTAATTCCTGTACTAAGGTTGTGTTCACACTAAAAGCTGCTCCTGGACAAAAGACGCCAAGGAAGCTACCACACTACAAGCCTTACCTTACAACACAAGCCATGGAACTAGACTGCATGTGTTAAAAAAAATGCTAAATGGGAAATGTTGAGAATTTCAGATGGTTTGGGTTTTTTTTCAATGCAATGCAAAAAAAGTTAGAAGAAAAACATTGTGCATCTGCTACCACAAGTCCAAGGACAGGAGAGAGAGATGCACACTGAACAGGAGAAACCATAAACAGGCAGAAGCGGTCATAGGAAGTATACAATAAGGATGTAACAAAATTTAATGGATGAATCACTTAGGTCTATTTATTTTTCAATATTCTACTTTATACTACAATCAACCGTACCAGCAGTAGGAAGCGCATCCTTTAGCTTGGCTCAAGGATTTTGGTGTGTACACGACCTCACATTAATAGCAATTGTTGCATGAAATGCAGGCTGTACCTTTTTTTCTTCTACAAAACATATTTATAAGTATCCAAATATCATCATAGCTTACTTTCAACCTCACCAAAGGTTACGCAATTCAATAATTAATAAATAAATTGTGTCTGTACAAGCATGCAGGCACTTTAGTATTGATCGTATTGTAGTAGTTGTCGTTTATTTTCTTTGTGAGGTTTATACGCAATGTACAGATTTTTAGCAATTAGGAAAGGCATTTTTTGCATGGCCAAATAAGACTACTGAGACAGATGAAGTTAAATGTTGCTTGAATACATGTACTACTGAGTGAACAGTTATGACGTCATACATAAAATGTACCTCCATATACAGAAAACTTTTAACTTACACGCGACAGGCCTATGTATACAATTCAGTACTGAATAGTAATAAATAGACAAATACTTCACTTTACCAAATGAACATTTTAGTGGGATCTTTCAGTATAAATTACTATAATATAATACATCTGACAAGAAAGATTCTTTCGCTTTTAGTTTCACACTTTCATATTTTTGGGCAAACTGAATACATGTATCTATGTGAAATTATCCTCACACTGTTACGTCTGTATCAAGTGTAGCATTTCAGCTTCAAGTTTTTAATATTTTTTGTTCTAATAATATGAAGTAAACAATACCCTTTTGACATGGATACTAGTGGCAGAGATGCACAATGAAGAGACCTACACATTTTGAAAAATATGTACAGATTAAGGGATTTCATTCTCATATTGTGACACACCATTCTTCACGCACATGAAAGTGGTACACTCTCTGAGGCACATAAAATAAAAAACCTGCTTAAATGAAAACCACTGCAGACTTTCAAAACAACCCCCATACCAATAAAATTTAAAGGCAGCCAAAAGTGCCTTGTTTTTCTCTATCCCCTAACACACTCCCACAAACCAGGCGACCGCTGTTTCAAGTTGCTCACTAGGGTGCTCATGTTACTACTATAACCATAATCTTATCCCTGTACTCTGAAATCATAAATCTAAAGCCTACCTGATTGCATGCCAGGAAAAAGAGAGGTGACCTTCAAATATTTTACAAATTAATTAAATCATAATATCAGAACAAAAGCTGTGCGTAAGCTGTTCACTAAAAATCTGTGAAGTAGAAGCACAGTCTTGAGACAATTATTTAAGTTTAAGCCTTTATTTCAAATTCAGAAAGTAATCTCCCATTAAAAGTACAAAAACAATTTACAATTACCTTATAATGCAAGGGTATTATTTATATTATGTACATGATTCACATATATATTATTTAAAAAACAAAAAAACAAACAACACACAACCAAGAAACCAAACAAACAAACAAAAACCCACAAATATAACATTTAAATAGAAAACAGATAATATAATATATATTTACAGATCTATAAAGAAAGAGCATGATAAATTTTTTTGTACAAACAAAATGATCAGAGGATGATGAGGTACAATTACAAGCTGCACAAAGTATAGGCTTGTAGTGTGGAACCTATGGCAATTAACAATATATACTGTAAAAGAGCATGATGAAACTGCTAGCTTTGATTAAATGATCTGAGTAGTTAGAGTAGAATGCCATATGAGAAGAAGAAATGATAATGGGAACCATGACATGATTATGAATGACTTGGCACATTGTTGGGAGGGGGCGGGGGGATTTTGAAGGTGGTGAAAGGAGGATTCTCTAATTCTGCAAATTAATTGTACCGGTACTACCAATCCGTCTGCATATTAAATGTTTAGAGCGCTATCACCAATTCAGATTCTATTTCTTGGTTTAATTTAATTCTCTTAATTCGCTTATTTCATGTAATTTCTATTGCAAAAATGTGTTCTAAGATTACATTACTCGTATTCTTCTTCCATCCAACCTAATCCTTGAGAGGGAACGGTGAGATCACAAAAATGGATTTTCTGAAATTGTACTAGAAGAGAGCTCCCACATCCTTTTCTCCAAACTCAAACATTTGAATTATCAAAGTCAAATCTTATCCAATACATCAACTTAATGAGACAATACTGACTTTACATGGCAAAATATAGAACAGGCTTGTTCATACATGAATACAACAATGATGCCAGTACTGAAAGTTGAATACTCCTGTTAGATGGATAGCAGTGTCAACTCCTTAGAACAAAAAGAAAACAATAACAACTGAAAATACCAGCTGTCCTGAAGACTGGCCAGAGAAAAGGTCTTTGTCCAATTATGCTTGGGGTAATGTATTTATGCCAGGCACAAAAGATTCAAACTGATGATTTGGAATTAGAAACTATTATCACATCATCCTTATTCCATTTAGATCTATATCAGTATACTAGTAATAACAATGATTCATGATACTGATATGATAAGTGAGGTGACAAACATTCATCTTAGCCTTTATAAAATTAAAATGTATTTAAAAAGATGAAAGGCTAAATCAATGTGCCTTTCAATCAAATGCTAGTCTTTGTCTGGCTGAAAAGACTTCATGAGTATAATTATGGTTTAATAATCATAATTTGTAGCATGTGGTGCTGTGACAGCACTCAAGAATACTCTATTACTGGGTTTCCGTTCTCCTTCTTAGTCACACAAACAAAAACATTGATGACTGATGCGACTGAGAGACATCTAACTTCATGAATGCAATTGACATGCAGGTACCAATAGTTATAGTATTAACAAAAGAACAGCACTTATCAGCTACTCAATGATGTCATCCCTTATGCAAGTACAAGTATTTCAAGCCCATGAACAGTTCTTGATGAATGATATTCATTTATTTGGGTTTTACCGCTCAGTTCGACTGCTGCGGTCAATGATTTATACTTCCATAAAAGAATTTTTTTTTTTAAGAGGCATTTCCATTCAAGAAGTTCCTTTTTAAAGAAAAAAGTCAGATCATTTGACTGGACAAAATATTCATTATCTAGCAATACATTCATATTAAATACAAAGTTTATAAGAGTGGTTTTTGAGAAACTGACAGTGACACTTAATCTCAAATAAATCTTATGTGGAGACTTATGATGAACAACATTGGTGGTATTCTGCACAATAATGATAAAATCAAGCGCTCATCATCGCTTTGAATGAGAGAATATGAAATTGGGGGCATTACATTGTAAGTTTTATTGCGTAGATGATGGATTGGAACAAAAGCAAGAAGCATTCTGTGAGACAGAATTTATCAGCCTCCTCTAATTATGGGTAGGGGAGTGGGATCTGGCCCACAATACAAATTATAAGCCTCGCAAAGAACAAAAAACAACAACAATCAAAAACAAAACAAAACAAACAAAAAACCCAACCAATGAACAAAAATAAACAAAGATTGGTTGTTCTTAACTAAATCTAGTAGTTAATGAATATTTTTTTAAAACCCAACAAACAAACAAAGATTGGCTGTTCATAACTAAATCTAGTAGTTAATGAATATTTTTAAAAAATCAAACAAACAAAGAAAGATTGGCTGTTCTTAACTAAATCTAGCAGTTAATGAATATAAACAAAAAACAAGACAAAAACCAACAAAACAACATCAAACAAACGACTACTCCCATTCAAAATCTGCTCCAAACGTCCAGTCCTGTTGACAGGTAAGCACTTATTTCAAGGAAGTAGCATACCCTGGTACTCAATTAGGACAGGCACTCAGGTGATATCCTCACTATTGCCAATAATGGATTAATCACTGCAAGATATTTTGTCGTGACAGGGAGGGCTTTGTTTAATTTACTATGTTGTGCACATCTGTAGACAGTCATTCATTTACCAACCACCTGTGTAAGACAAGATCAATGCTGTCCATCACTGAACAGCTGATCACTTCTGGTCATCAAAGTCCAAAACTAAGCTCCACCTCTTTCGCCACTATGACGCATTTGACAGGTTGGACATTTAGTCATAGCTAAAGGGGTATATATAATTTTAGGACCTGCAAGGAGGACATGCATTTGTCACCTGTTCCTAGACTCAAAACAATAGCAAAACTACTCAAATGAGCAAGATTTATATGCCTTTTGATACTATTGTAAACTCTAGACAAGTATTAGTAGTCACGTATCTAAGTGGAGATTTTAGATGACATTTCTTACCTTTTACGATTGACTACATATCAACATAACGGGCACTTAGACGGCAATCGACTTTTGAAGTAGAAGATCGCCACTCGGTCGATTTTGATAGAAAAAATTAAGTTTGTCAAAATAGTGCAGAACTTAGTCAAACGGGCATTCAGCCAGAGAGCACTCATGCAAAAAGTACTGTAATTGGATAGCATGTTTATGTGTGGATCTTGTATTGATTTACGTAATAAAGATCTTATACTACCGCAATAATCCCCCATAAAATATATTTGTGCAGTTATTCTGAAAAGGGATAAGACCCCAGTCATTTGTTAAATAGGCCTTTAGTTCCATCAAAATCTTACGAGCATGTCCTATGATGGCTGTCAATTTATTCGGTAGTGAAGCCTATGAGAACAGCATGAATATACATGTATATAAAATATAATGCTAAATGACTTGATGGATATGTCATTAATCATAAAAGCACTCAGTTTGTCTTGTTTTACTGAATGATATTAATACTGAATTGTATGAGAAAAAAAAAACTTTCTTTATTGTTTCAAATTGTCTGTGTGTGTGTATGTGTGCCTATGTGAGTGTCTAAGTGAAGGGGAAAAGTGTGCTGTCATGTCCCGTGAGTATGCACTATTAGGACTGTAGGTGCTATACCTGACAGTCTGTGCCTCACATGCAGGGACAGACTGATTTCTCGTCTCCAAGCCCTATTTAAGTCAGCCTGCTTTTGGGCGGCTTTTAGAATAGAACAGAATCAAATTTGCACTTTTCGTCACTGCCCTCCTTTCTTGTATGTGAGTATCATGTTTCTTGTTAAGAATAATATATTTGTGTGTCATTGTGGAGTGAATGATTAAATATTGTTGAAGGATGAATGACATATTAAATATACAAAATTAAACTTTGTTATCGTGAAACATAAAATCAAGAGAGTTGTCACGTCTTTAACATTTAATATTATGTTATATGTCGGTTGCAAAATAGTTACCAGTTAAAATACATTTTATCAGTGTGAACCCAACATGTGCCAATGAAGATGAGATCCTAAGAGTATTCAACTTGTCTAGTTTTACTGAAAATATTATTACTCCATTGTACAAGAAAAAAACAACTTTCCTTATAAAATTTAAAATTGAGAGTGTGCGGTGTGTGTGTTTGTCATATGTTTGTGTGCATGTGGATGGGAAAAGCATGCCAGTGAAGATGAGAATGATGATCAGAATATATTGAATAATGTAGCACAATACACAATATAAGTTACATGAATATTAATCCAGTTGTAATATTATCAGGCAACCATTCAAGTGAAGGGCAACATTTTAACAATGATTCATCATGATATATATCATATTAATTTCAAAGAAAAAAACAAAACATAACAAAACAAAAAACAACAAAGCGATGATTGGAGGAAGATGAAGTTAAAATTCAACACAAAGAGAGAAAATTTATTTTCCCAAACACGACATTATTGGCATAGTAAGATTTTGTTTTAAGTACACTGTTTATCTTCTGTTAACACATAACAAGTGATGACAACAAACTATGAATATGAAGAACATCATGAAAGAGGTTATGATATATATGTATATATATATATACAAATATATGGTATTTATATGGCAGGTTTATTTCTGATGGACAAGAGGATAAAACAAATTCTTCGAAACAAGAGAAGGCAACCATTCTGACATTACATACATGTTGTGCAACATCTATGCCAGGGACGGCCCAGGACAAAATATGAGGGAAGAGTTGTTCTTTGTTTTTTCTCCCATACAAATGCAATTTATAAATATTTCTAACCAAGGACCATCCCAAGTGCAGCAACAAATACTAATATCCTAATGAGGATTAAGAAAACAACTGAGAACAGTTTTAAAAATCAGGGACCCGGTCAAAATAACAAATATATATCCATAATAAAAAACAAAGACAAAAAAGGTGAGATTTTATGTAGTGCAATATCCACCTCATGTGCTCAAAGCGCTTTACAAGGAATATAAGAAATGTATGAAACTGCTTTCCCCACAATAATTATAAGCGAGATGGAGGCTGTTCCAATATAAATATATATCTTTAGAAGAAACCCACGAATACCTGCAAACCAAGCTGTTTTAAAAATAAACAAACAAAACAAGAGGAAGACCCCCCCACACATCACATACAGATTCAGATGCAGACCTAAAAAGAACTACCAGTACTCTGAATCTACAACTGAAAACAGAAAAAGACCTAGAAAATATCAAAGACATCTAACAAAACGGAAAGTAATAGATTTCCATCAGGACCGAAGTGATGAGAGCTGCCGAGGAAGCCAGATCTGTAGATCATAGCAGCGATTTAACAGGTAGGTGATAAGGACAATGGAGCCATAAATCTATATTACTATTCTATTACTAGTTACTAGTACAGTAGCCACCATCTAATAACCCGCTTCGCCTCATAACCCACAGTTTTCATGAGACAGAATTTTTTCTATATAAAACACCCCTCTAATAATCTGTATCCCAGGCCTCAGCTTCATCCAATAACTCAGTATTTTTCAATGAGCAGGTAACAAGACAATAAAAATCAAAAAGATTGAACATGCAATAGAGTGCATCTAGACAAGCTATTGGCGTCTCACTGTCCTCAGAAACACATGCAGCTCACAAATGCAAACAAAATAATTGCTCTTCCCTAATCCAATCACACCTTAGTCATCTGGTCAACCACATCAAAGCACAAGCGCTGGCGCCCAAAGTGAAGGACGATAGCTGACAGTGCCCGGGCAAGGTGGTCATTGAGCTAATCGGCACGGACACTCACCTGTCTGTTAACAAGTGTGGGAGGAACAAAGAGAGACACTTGTCATAGTGCTTTGTGTTACATGTGTGATTGGATAAGGCCTGTCATAGAATGAAAGTCTACATGATTGGTGGAATATTGGTGTTTGCAGTGCAGCCACAGACTAGAAATAGGGCAGCCAATCATCGTTTAGTTTGACACTGGCCAATCAACACAATGGGTGGGTGGTCAGGGACTAAACCAATGCTTTACCTACAATTTATTGTGCTGGCATGCAGCAATCTATTATCACTAGTTACATAAAAAGAAATTCCTTTTGAGACCACACATGGAAAATCCAGAAAAAATGCCCCGACCAAGAAGACTTCAACAGTAGAAAGACAGTAGACATTATTTATGAGATCCTGTCTCAATAAACCAAAACCAAAACAAAAACAACCTAAGTTGAATCCAAAACTGACATCTCCTTTTAAGTGTATATACTTGTTACCTGCCTTGCATGTACTCGTATACATCTAATAACCCATTCCGGCTAATAACCCACTTACTTTGTCACACGAGGACCGGGTTATAAGACGGAGACTACTGTATTACATCTCTACCCGTCAATATATCATCTTTTATTGCATGTATAATTCTATTTGGATCTTTCAGTGCAATATACAATGCAATATAGTGTAGTGTCAGAAATGTTCAAAAAGAATAAGAAGTGCTTTATAAAATTCTACTACATGCTAACATGCCTCTTCTCTGGAAAAGAGATGAACATGTGCCAAGAGATAGAGAGATTAGGCTTGTAACTGACTGCCCTTCTAAAGAAAGCATTAATTTGGTGAGTAATTTTTGTACCTAGTGTGCCAGTCAGAAGCAAAGGGTAGGTAAGAAAAAAAAAATCTGTCTGTCCTCAAAATCAAAAGATTTGCAATGCTGTTCCAAATTGAGAATAAAATTTGCCTTCAGATAATCTAAGGATCAAGAAGACTTGCAATATTGTACACATTCCTATTATGTCAATGATGCTTAGGCTATAAATGCAGAGCCAAACTAACAAAAAGAACTGACCAGGAAAACCCTGATGTTACACCAGACATCTTTATACACAAGTACTATGAACCAGCACCTAATAATTATACTGACATCCGTTCACCATAAAACTTTAATCTAAATGAATAATTGATACATATGACATTCACTTTTTACTAGGTTAATGAATCACTAAATGGCTGGGCCACTGCAATAATAGATTTGCCACAATACTGCTATCATCCCTTTCTAACAATGGGTGTTCAAACAAAAGCAGACCTGAGTTCTGAGTTCCATTCTTATAGTAATATTTTTAAAAAGGTCTGCCGGTGGCATCCAATTTGTTGGTCAGGATGATTATACATAGTTACTTGTAGCTATTTCTTTGTCTAATAACACATCCTGATTTCAGGACAGCAAGGATGAGAAATAGAGGTGTAGACACAAAATGCAATTTGAATTAATGCATACGATCATAAAGGAAAGCTGCAATCAATGAAGAAAGAATCATTTTCTGAAAGATTGAAAAGATGGGGGTAACAAATAAAATGTACGATTTATCCAATAAAGGGATAAAAATTACATTCAAAATATATCCTTTAGACTTTAACAGCCATAACATAAAATTGATAGATAAAAAGCATACAAAACCATGAAAGCACACATAAAGGCACGATTTGCACACCACCAATCAAGCCTTAAACTTTAAATGACAACATCGGGCTTAAAGTTAAAAACATTTTAACTTGTATCACCTCTCAACTTTCATGCAAAGTTAAATCGTAAAATATCTCATTAATGGCAGCCGATAATTTCATGACATGACATGAAACTAACCCTCAACAATATTTTTGCATTATGTCTTGCCCAACTCTGCCTCCAAATGGTAGACCGACGTATCTGCATGTTTTGCGTTTTCGAGATAAATGCAAACAATTATTGATGATCAGCCTGTTTAGAGTAACGAACTAATTTTACTTTTAGTCAGAATGATGATTGACCATAGTAAGTTGTGTTTAACCATTACTTTTGTTTGTACCAGATGGATACAGTTTCTAGTAGACAATTTATGAAAACAAAATAGAAAACTCGTTTTTGTCAGATACGTCAGTCTGCCATTGGGGGGCAGAACTGATTGACTGCTATCAGTGTGCCATTCATTGGGCACCCAATAGCAGGTATGTCAGTGACTCAATGAAAAATTTGCTGTTTTGGGGTGATTTTTTGGTCTATTTATTTGTGTTGCATTGTAACAACCTGTATGAATTTAAAACTTCATGTCAGTGGAGTGATCCGTCAGCAAAAGGTGGTGAAAAAGAATAACTGTAACAGGGAAGGGAGGGTGAGGGAGTGTGGAGAGAGAGAGAGAGAGAGAGAGAGAGAGAGAGAGAGAGAGAGAGAGAGAGAGAGAGAG
>JAOYNN010569642.1:0-13406 GCA_025770095.1 Goniobranchus kuniei
GGGGGGGTTATTTGTTGTTCCTGGAACACAATTTAATCTCACAACTAGCTACCTGAATTGATTATAGTTCAGTTGAATGTTGTTTGATCTCCTGATGATATAAATACAATATTTCATACATTTTTATTACATTTGATGCCAACATTTGCCTATATGTGAGAAACAATTGTGTTTGATGGTCTCTTATTGTCCTATTCTCTTGGATATATCATTATTATCCTGCTTAATTGTTCCTGTGAACAATTGAATGGATTCATAGTGTTTTGTTTCCTTTCTTATGTCCTCACAAGGGTCCTTTGTTTCTCAAATGTTGAACAATATGATAATGAAGACTTCCGTGCTCGTGTTTTCAACTATAACAAAAAGATTTAATTCGAAGTTTCAGATTAGCAGAGATTTAAGCATTCAAGAATGTCCCGAGTTCAAAAACAATTTTGAAAAAAATTTGATGTCGTTGATTGCCTTTGGCCATTACTATTCATCCAGTCTGCAGACCTGTAAATTCATAGCAAATTGTTGGATTTCTGCCAAAATAGACTTTGTCATTACAGAAAACAGAAACAAAACCAAAAAAATACAAAATGTAAACCAACGCAGACGATTTTTTGGTCGCTCTCTCATGTTTACATCTAAATACACAGATTTAAACTACCCCTACAAGTCTCCATTCCGCCCCCTTTTGCCATATAGTATGCTAAACGCAAGGTCCGTTCATAGCTTCGGTCGGTTGAGTCCTCAACGCTCCAACCTCAGACCTGCCAACATTACGCCGCGCGGCATAGTTTCTACGCCATTTTGACGCCACTACGCCGATGGGGAAATTCCGATGGATTTATTACGCTTTTTCGCTGTGACCGACTTTTTGAATCACCTCTTTCGTTTCGCTTCATGTACAGACAGTTTGTCATTAGAGTTGCTGTAGGTTAGCCAAGAGAAATTTAGGCCCAAGCCTAGGCTTGAAAGCGAGCATGACTTTGCCGGGCGATGACTGCTTCGACTGTGACGCTTCAGGCATTTGCTTGATTTGATTAGGTTTGTTAGCCTAACTCAAACCTGCCAAAATCTATGAAAAATTCGTATTTTCTACGAATCTCGACATACAGTAATGAAAACACAAAGTGAGTCTAAAGACTACGATGTACTGACAAAGATTAACAAAATTTTTTTATCGCATGCTATACTGCATGGGGTTAAATAATACCTCACGGTCTGGGCAATGTTTTGAGAGAAACAGGACTGTTTTTAAAGGGTTAAATGCAATTTCCTCTTAAGACCAAGCAAAATTCACAATTAGGTTAACATCATAAACATAAGCAGGGTAAAACTCCTGTTTGTTTTGTTTTTTTGTGTGAGTTTTTATCCTTTATTGTGTATGACCATTATCTCATGTCGGCCTTAAATCGGGTCCGTTTTTAACGCAACTTTAATTATTTCTAGTGTAAGACTAGTCTATTATATCACCTTGATATAAAAAACGGTCGAAAACCAAACATGTCACTGTCCATGGTCTTATTTTTAAAAGAAAAGAAAAAATATGACCATTCAGAGAAACCCCGCTGTGACAGTAGTTGACAGACAATATCGATCGATAGCTAAGCCAGTTGAGGCGGGTCAGGCGAAGGAGGATCTCGTTGTGTTCACGGGATGCACTAACGACGAGTAGATATAAAAAATAATAAAAACGATAAAAAAGTGTCGTTAGTCTTAGTCTAAGTATTCAAATTGGCTGGCTGACTTAGATTATCTGAGCATTAATGTCAACGCGCGTTAGATGGGAGAGAGAGGGCTACAAACATTTACTTTCCGAGAAACCCAGCTGTGACAGTAGTTGATGGACAATATCGATCGATAGCTAAGCCAGTTGAGGCGGGTCGGGCGAAGGAGGATCTCGTTGTGTTCAGGGGATGTACTAACGACGAGTAGATAAAAAAAAAAATGTTTTAAGTGTCGTTAGTCTTAGTCTTCAAATTGGCTGACCGACTCAGATTATCTGAGCATTAATGTCAACAGACGAACCTAACGCACGTTAGATGGGAGAGAGAGGGCTACAAACATTACTTTGCAAGGCGATTCCTGCTCGTTTATTCGTCTTATGCGTGTGTGAAGAAAAACTGAAAGTGTGTGTTCGACCGCGTGACTACGAATTTTGACCTAAAACTAAAGAAAAACTACTTATTTTGGTTTTGCTAGGTTGACAGGTCTGGCCTAACTGCTAAAACTATTTTAGGCCAACTGCCTATTCAGTTCTGTTCACTAGACTGTATTAGGAGTTGGGAGAGACATGGGATGGCTTACAGTAGATCTCTAGAATGTATCTGGAAATTTTTTAATTTTTTTTTGAAGATGGGTTGATGTTCGACGTATTGATTGACAGATGCCATGTGTCACATTTTGATACTTGGTATCATCCATCCTAAGCTGATTGTTGAAAATTACAATTTTCACTCTTGAGAAATGGGTAATTAGTAATTTTCACCATCTCAACAGATCTAGTTCTAGATAGGCATATGTAGATCTAGGTTACATGCTAAATTGTAGATCTAGATCTAGAACTAGATCTCTAGGCTGGTCATGTTTTGGGTTTAGAATAATTACTTCACTTAGATGCACTTTGTAAACCACCGAAGAAAGTCGGAAATTGTCGACTTGGATAAATTAATTTCTGTGAAGAAAACGACGAATTATATTTGAAGCCACTGGAATAAGCCTTAAGCCAGAGTAGTTTCAATTTCAGCACGCTGAGGCGATCCACAATCTTCAAGATACATTCGAGTTTCACACATTTTAACTGTGGAATCTAGATTTCAGATTCTTCATTGATCTAGATATATTTAGATTCTTATAAAATCAAGATCTAGAGCTGGATTTCAGTTCTGATGTAGAGATCAATCTCTTTATCTCCAAGGAGAAGTTATAATTCTTCTAATTTATTTCTAGGCCTACTCTAGACTCGGTCATAAGATCTCGATTACCTTTAGATTCTAGTTCTCTGCCCTCTTACTTAATAGCAATGATATGTTTATGTCATGAAGAGTTCTATAACAAATTCCGTAAGTCATAAGTTGAGTTCGTAAGTTATATTCGTACTCATACGGGTACAGATGTTTTGTATGCGCAAGCCAACTGTTTTGGTCGTTTGTACTATGTGTGGGGGATGTGGAGTTCAGACACTTTTGTCATTGGCTGTTTACAGGTCTGAGTCTGTTAAGAAGAACAAATTAATTTGATGCACTGTGTGTTAGTGTGGAATGTGGCATATGGCGTGAATATTTTTAAATCTGTGAAATTACGCATACAATGCTCTGGTTTATAGCCCCACTCTGGGAACTTTTGGGAATATAAAAACATTATGGTTAAATTGGATAAACTGTAATACATTTTATTCAACTGGATCAATCTGCCTGTAACGTAGACTTTGATGCATTTATGTTTTTATAGTACATATACTTTTAAGTCACATACTTTCATTTTTATTAATTATCTCAATCTTAATTTAATCTTTTCATCTCTACATAGTTTTAA
The DNA here is from genome assembly GCA_025770095.1 of Goniobranchus kuniei. Lineage (NCBI taxonomy): Eukaryota > Metazoa > Mollusca > Gastropoda > Nudibranchia > Chromodorididae > Goniobranchus > Goniobranchus kuniei. The sequence goes on from JAOYNN010569642.1 coordinate 3,523, forward strand.
TGTATATTTTGTGAAATATATGTTCCATGTCTTTTTTAACCAAACATGTCAAATTAAGTATTCGAATATACAGCGCCTTGAGCTAAACAAGGAAAGGTTCTTATAAATGATATTTCATTTATTTATTTTTTATGTGCTCATTTTTATATTTTTATTCTATTTTTTTCATTTCAGAGCCTGTTGCTATTGCTGAAGTGTCTCTATGTTGTAGTAAGGTATATGTGAAATTTTATGAATGACATCAGGAAATTGTATCGAAATTAGCTGGTAAATTATTTTGTAATCAGTTACAGGTATTGGCATAAACATGGTTTTGGCAAAAGAGAGAAATTGGATAATATTTTATTTAGTATCTTTAACTTTAATGCAGCAGTTGCCATAGTTAGGACCACTGCTGCCAGCCACTGTGGTTTTCATAAAGTGTACTTGTCTTTGTAAATACAATTTTCCATGATGGTCTTCTTTCTTGAAGAGTAAGCATTCAGAATTTTGCAGTGTCTTCAGTATTTCCCTTGATTTGTTTTTTCTTACTGGTAGATTTAGATTTTGTTCACTTTCACGATGGAGGGGAGATAAAAGGACATAGGACCTATTTGGTGAAAACATATTGCATATCGTCTCTGTAAATCTCTAAATGCGTCAGTCCTGAAAAGCAAATTTTACAGGAGAGACATAAAACTGAATGAAAAGTTGAAAAAAGAAGAGGAAATGTGAAAGGTGCGTTTAGATCCCGAGGCAAAAAATGTTACTTTTATTGGTTTCATGGGTCTGATATCAGACCTGAAAATTAGCAGCCAATTGTCGGATTTCCGCCAAAGTTGACTTCGTCTGCCAGTAAATTTTAAAAAAAAAGAAAGACAAACAGCATCAAAACCCAACAAACAAAAAATGCAAACCGACAACGATTTTTCCGATTTTAGCCTATGACCTGCCCTCTACAAAAATTATTGTACTAGTCTCACCACTAGGCCTACTACCGCCCTTCGCCTATGTTATTATTCTATGTATTATTAGGCCTATAGGTTTATAGGCTAAACAAGTCCACACTCCGCGCTCAGCCGATTTGATCTAATTTGGACTTATGCATTTAGAGACTTACAAGGATGATATGGTCAGTGAACTGGTCCAGATCAGCATCTTGGTGTGATTTGCTTCTTGGTGTATGTTGTCATGCAGATGGATTAGTTGCCTGAAGAGAGGCCAATTTAGGTTAGCTGTCAACAAAGACTTGTTAAAATTCAGGTTTGTCATAGCAAAGTAGTTAGCACAACTTGGCAGCTGGTCAAGAAACATTCACAATGGTCGGCAAAGAGAAGGCTTTCACCATAGTATCATGTCTAGTTCATAACCCAAAAGTCATAGGCATAGGGTGCTTAGATAAGGCATTTACCACTTACACTGCATTAGATTTAGCAAGAAACTTGTAGAGGCATGGGTTTTATATTAATAATAAATTAAAGAAACAAATAATGATTTAAGCGAAATCCCTATTGGGGTTTCATTAAAATCTCTGTTTCTGTCATTTATTATTGCATTAGATTCAGGTGTGAATGAGTACCCGGCTGCTAAGGGAGCACTTTTTAAGACTTTATTTTGTATGTATGTTATATAAGCTGTGTGCTCCTATTTGTTGACTGCTGTATTCCAATGACACAGTTATTGATAGAAATAACATCAGTAGATGATTGTCATTCACATTCTTCGTCTTCTAGTGACATGTCTGGAGCAGACATAGTTATCCATGGCATGCCAAACTTCTCTGTCGTTAGCCCTTCTGATCAGCTCGTCGTTGCTCATTTGGAATTTGGTTGTGAAACTATTATGGTTGTCTAAAGACTTTATCCTTTATCGATCTTTGCTTCTTGACCCTTTTATTTTCTGACAGGGATGTAAAACTTTCTTAGTTTCTAGGAATTCCTAGGCAAAAAAATAGCGTAATTGTATTTGTTCGTGTGTCAAGTACCAAAAATGTCAATTTACAAGCCTCTTCAATAATAAAATTCTAGTTCCATACTAAACCGATTAAAATCCAACACTAAATTTCGTACAATGTAATAGGCCTAATGTAATTGTCGATGAAGTCAGGGAATCTGGGCCCATAGGCCTAGGCCCTAGAACACAATCAGTACTCTTACCGCCAGAGAATTGCAATTCTTGAATTGCTCTATAGGCGGCAAAATAATTCTCAAACGGGTCATTTTTTCCTAGTGGAAGGCTAGGAAGGAGAAGGATGTTTTTGCTAGGCCTTGCGCATGATGCTTTCCTAGAGGAAGACTAGGAAATATTGCACAGTTTCGAAATCGGTTTACGCGATTTCAGTTCATACCAGATTGGCCGAGCTAAGGCATAGGGCCTGGCAGATACAATCGCAGTATCGAGTACTCTGACATGCGATGCTTCGTGAAGAGTTCTGAGACCGATTATTGTGAGAGAAAAAAAAATATATTAGCGCCCTGTTGTTCTGTCATTGAACGGCAATGGGGGCAAAATTTTTTTGAGACTGAAAAGTAGATTCTTTTTGTCAGAGTGGGACGGCTGAAATCTATAAGATCTAGATCTAGACTTGCGAGAAAAACTTGATTCAGGTGGATTAGGGGGGTAGCATTTTGTACAACTGTGCTGAACAGTAGGTAAATCTTGGCTAGGCTTGTCTCAAGACTCATGAAAATAAAAGCAGCTCTCGTATGCCTGTACTGTAGGGGCTAGAATGTTTAGGACTAAAACTGATCATAAGCTGCTAGGTATACAGTGGCCTCCACATAAGAAGACAACCCATAAAGAGACTTTCAGTTTATAGCAACATAAAATCAAAGTCCCGTTTTTTTCCTTATATAACATTAGTAAAGAAAAACTCATATGGCGACGTCTTTTGGAACAAAAACCCAAAAGATGACATCCTGACGGGTCATTGCGGACAATAATCTATGTCCCGACCACATAAAAGTCGATCAATAGGCTAAAAGAAATGACACATCCAATAGGCTAATGTTTAGGACCAATGAAAATGCTCGCCTGCCCACCAATCAAAACACACGCCCACTGACCAGGCTGAAGACAAGGTGCGTAAGATGATCCCACGTACACGAAGACAGATGGCAATCAGTGACTTCTTCACACCATCTAAGTGGAGAAGATGCGTCTTATGCTCACCAAAACAGCCCTTTTCAGGCTACACATTATCCCGATTGAAAGCCTGCGTGTTTCTCGCATTTTGGGTTTTTTTCCCTATGCTTTAAGAGGAAATCGTTATAGTAACTTTCGGCTTAATACAGCAAAATTATGGGGTCCCGACGATGTCGCATTAAGCATGCTACACTGTAGATTAAAAAGCTATACTTAAGAACAAGGATCTATGGTAATTAGCTGAAGTTGCCTTTTCTATGCATCAGATCAGCTCCAAACTGAACCTCTATTGGGTAACAGGAAAAGGTTTACTGAGCAGATTAGGTCTATAGATCTAGATCTAGAGTAGATCTATTCTAGATAGTAGGCCTACCCACAAAATGGTTGTGGTAGGTCTAAGCTTAGGACCTAAATAGCCTAAATCTAGATCTAATCTAGATTTATTAGGCCTATAGTCTTAGTATACTATAGTTTCTAGGCCTAGGCCTGGATCAATTCTTGTCATCTAAGAGGTCTTAAATGTTGTGGACTCTGTGTAAACATAATTTACTGCAATTGGCTTGGCTTTTGGGTAGATATGTATGTATGTAATATTCTAGATAACATGAAAAAATATTGCCATCCTGATCGGGATAGCTTTCCAGACAGAACCAACATAAGATTACATAACACTCCGTTAACAATTTTCCAAGTGTTTTTCCGAGACCCATTTACATCCCTGTTTTCCCTCACAGCATCTTTTTTTCTATTCCATTCTTCCTACAGCTGTGACCAAACAATTGCATCTGTCTCCTTCTTATTGTCCTTATGGGGGATCTTTTGTATCTTGCTTTTGCCATGACTTCCTCATAGTACATTCTCTCCATTCACTATCTTTTCATTTTTCTTCTTATGAACCACATTTCAACAGCTTCTATCCATGTTGGTTTTTTTTGGGGAGGGAGGGGCAGTGTCCAGATTTCAGAACTATTTAACAGGATAAGACCATATGTATGCTTTTTCAGTGTTAATTTTGGTACTTGTTTTTATGTTCTTGTTTGAGAATATAGTCTTCATTTTGTTGAAGATGTCTTTGGACATTGCAATTCTTTTCTTTATTGCTGTATCCCTATCAGCCACCTCGCATGGCAGTCAGCCGCTCTACCAACTGAGCTACAGTCCCACCTATCCAATGTATGATAACACTTTTTTTTTTCCAATGTATAACACAATTTTTTTTTATCCAGTGTATGATCACACAATTTTTTTTAAAAGTGTTTATCCAATGTATGATGACACAATTTTTTTTTCTACAGATATATCATCCAGCTGTGGGAGATGAACATGGAAGGAGTTTGGGAAGGACGTGCCATCTATGTGTACTACACAGAACTTATCTTTGAGCTCATGTCACTCAGTGTTGATTTTGGACACCATCTTCACATGCTAGTAAGGGTTTGAACTCTGATTGCCACAATCATCGCAAAATCTTTTAACCCCGTGGACCTACTTGTTTATTCCAAAAGCCATAAATAATACTTGTTCATCGTCAACCTCAGGTCAAACTTGCTCAACTTTTCATGGCATTTTTTTTCCATCTCTTTTAGACATCTAAAGCAAGAAGACAAATTCTTTTTACATCTAGTTCAGTCGCTGCACTGAGCTTCAGCTTTTGTTTGTGGAAATGCTAAATATGTTTTAATTGAATGTTTCCCATACAAAAGCCACTGGTTAGCATTGTAGGGTTTCACTTAGTATCTCTTCCCATTTGTACTTTGAGAAGAAATTCATTCAAATTTTGAAATTTAGATGTGACATAAGGAAAGAGGTTAAGCTGTCACACTGTATGTATGTCACCATAACCATCTGCGTGGGTATAGACGTTGAAACAAAGGGACAGAAAACTTATGCTCTACAAGTCTGTGCAAGAGGAGACAATAAATTCACTCATCTCTCTGCAAGCCAGAGAATGAATCAGACCATATCGTCTCAGCTTATCTAAACTTATGCAGTCAGTGGGGCAGGAAAGGCAAGGCTGGACCAGTGTAGTGTTGTTGTTTTTTAGTCTATTATGCTTGATATTTCCACTGTGATACGAGAAAGGGTAGGTGGGATGGATGAGATGATCGTCAACTGGATACCAGTGAATGATTGTATAATAGGGAAAGTAATGAAGAACAGAGGATTTGCACCAACATTAAGGAAATACAGTTTTTCATTAGTCCTTGTCTGCCTGGCTAAAGAGTTTTTATACATGTAACAATATGTGTGATTTAACCATAAAACACCTGTACAATATTCCCCCTTGTCAAACATAGCATTGCACAAAGGTCAACGTCATTGAACCACTATGCAATGGACTTCCTGACATTATACCAAAGGACATATATCATATTAATCCAAACAGATGTACAAGAGATGGTAAGGCAATCAAACTTTTAGGCCTACACTTTGCCAATTTCCAGAATCGACAGCCAGTTAGACCCATTGTTGCTTGGACAGCTTTAAAAAATGCTCACAGTCAACTACTCAGTAGTGCAGATTTGTGGTCTAGTGGTAGACAGTTCGGCTTAGTGACTTTGAGGTGATACTTCGAATTTCGCCTGCGGCAGTGCGAAGTTGAGTCCTTGGAAAACACTCTTTATTCACATTTTCTCACCACGCTGGCCGTCAACAGTGTTGTCCCTGTCCAAAAAATTGTATTATTGCCTAACAGGCGGCCTGTCTCGTTCTTCATGTTATGTGTTGCTGTTGGTTGGGGATCCCTTGTAAAACACTTCGAGCACATTCCATGGATATTGCACTATATAAAAGCTCAACATAGAAAGCAGGCTAGTGTGGACGAGACATGTGTACTGATGATAGTACTCGGTATAACTGATAAAAGTAGTCCTTTCAAACCAAATTGGCTCATTGCACCGGAGCTTATCCCAGTTTCTATAGCATGAAGCAGACAGTGACAGACTTTATTCATCACTCTCTGGATGTTAGTCCGTTGCAAAACGCTTTTCCATTTTCACCTGGGTCGAGTGAAGAAACGCTAAATTTTATCACTGTTTTATTGCTACGTGTCCATAGCGAGATTCAAACCTGATTCCTCTCAGACTGCAGGCCTACGTTCTACCACTGAGCTACATTACCCCCACCCCACCAGTGTAACTGAGTCAATCAGTATGTATGAAGAAATGGCAGCAGCTGTAGCATTAATCATGTGGTTGATGTATTGCTTGATTTTCCGTACTCCTGGCATTACACTTTGTAAAAGTAAAAATTAGTAGTTTATTTAGCCCACATTTCATTGTGTCACTATACCCACAGTGCTTTACAATGACACTTAAGTCTCATGACTGATAGCAATACAGAACTCTTAGTAAAGACTTGCATCCTGTTAGTCATGAAAACATCTTTGTTCTTTGATAGTGCTACCTAAAAGGTCAAATCCTCAGTTATACCTGCGTGATTTAAGCAGGTAAAGTGCCGAACCCAGAACAGTAATACCAAGGACTTGCAATTTTGGGATCAGACTGTCCACTAAGTCACTCAATGTTTTGCTAACACTCAGTGTTTATAGTTGCTTTCCTCAACCTTTCTTCAGAATTATACAAGATAAGAATTTAGTTTGTTGAGACAAATATAACTAGTGAAGGAAGTGCTTAATTCCATGGCTATACAGAGATCAGATATTTTACTGTTTTGTCACTGCGGTGGTAACATTGAATAAGATGTAATGTTTATGTTGCCACATAAGACTGGAGTCAAAACTTCTGGTATGTGTCGTATTGCCTCAGTCAAGGTAAGGGGTAACAAATCTAGTAAACTGATGTTATTTGAATTGGATACAGCAACTTCCATCACTGGTTTAACTGTTACTAATATATTCAGATATCTGACAAAGCGCTTTATAACCAGCGTAAATTAATCCGACACTTAATTTCTACCCACAAACAGCTTCATGGAAATATCTTCTTGAGCATGGCCAGCTTAGTGATCTGCATGCAGCTGAGATACCTCTTCTATGAGTTCCAGCGCCGCATTAAACGTCACAAAAACTACCTACGTGTTGTGAAGGATATGGAGGCAAAGTAGGAAGCCTTTTTGTTTCTACTTGGTTTGATTTGTTTTTATGTTTTTTTTCCTTCAGGATGAGAGTGTTCGAGTCGGAAATGTGTGAGGGTGGTTGGGTTTGTTTGTTTTTTGTTTTTTTGTTTGTTTGTTGTGTTGGGTTTTTTTGGGGGGATGGGGGTAAACTGTGCTGCTTTGCAAAATTCTTTAATCCATTCAGTATAGCTACTGCAATTCCCTTCACCATGGCCTACCTAGAAGTACAACTCAAAGACTCTTAAGTAAATCTAGAAAAAGGCAGTCTGTGTCATTACAAAGACAAAGACATCCAACCACCCACCCCTCTTTTGGAATCTTTTCATTGGCTGCCTGTGGAAATGAGAATTGAGTTCAAAATAGATATCATTGAATTTAAATGTCTATACAACTTGGCACCAGACTGTCTCTCTTCCTTACTGTACCCCTGCGGTCCTCAAACGTTCTGCCCAAAACCAAGTTCTCTGTACTAACCCTTTCTTTATCTTTACCTCTTATCTGGAACACTGTATCTGCAAAAATCTGTCAAAGCTCTAATATTTCACCTTTTAAACGAAATCTTAAAGCCGAACTCTTTAAAACCGCCTGTGACAAGATATGTCCAATTGAATTTCTCATGTAAGATTTATGCTATGTTATGTGTATTTGTAAAGCACCATTGAGCCCGTCTGTGGATCTTGGTGCTATACAGCTTTATTATTATTATTATTATTATTATTATTATTATTATTATTATTATTAATTTATATAATGTTTTTCTTTTGCTCTTTTTTAAAAAACTTTTTAGTATTGTATGTGTAACTCTCTCAGTAATTCATTAAAGTACTTAATTGCATATTTTTGCATTAAGTTCTTGTGTTGGGCTCAGCTATCCATCGGAGGGCATTTGATGACACTTTCCTGATTTTATTACATGGTTTTATCTGGAATATGAAAATTTAGGGTAGCATTGTAGATGACTTTGCACTTTTTTTTTCTTTTTTTTTCTTTTCTTTTCCTTTTTTCTCTCCTGTCTTAACAATGTTTTTACCTCTACATTTGGCTATTTCTTTTCTTCATTCTTCATTTTGGGCTTTCAAAAGGAAATTCTAGTGTGAGGGTGAATAGGTGAAGACATAATTCATGAGGGAGTGTAAATGATGAAGATTTGTGGCATAATTTGTTATTCTATCCATTGCAGGTTTCCCATGGCAACTCAAGAAGATTTAGAACAGAATGCTGATGATTGTGCCATTTGCTGGGAGAAAATGGAAGTTGCAAGGAAATTGCCTTGTGGGCACTTATTTCACAAGTAAGATTGATAAGATATATCCTAATTGTCCAATCACAAGTAAGATAGATAAGATACATTCTTATTTTCTAATAAGTGTCTAAGTTTTACATTTATTAATTCAGCATACATATATCACATTGTACAAGGGTTTTTTAAAGAAAAAAAGAAAAGGATTTTTTTATCAGAAGAAAGAAATTCCTTCAAAAGTTAAATGTAATCCAGTGGTCTCTACTTAATATCCACATCTGCGGGAGACTGTGACATGTGGATGTTAGCCGGATGTTGTGGATGTAAAGCAGAGGGCAGTGGGAGGGGGGCATTTGATGAGAGATGAATCACTTTGAAGACAAACGAACGAACGAAATTGCCAATTAAACAGTGTCTGTTTAGCTTGGACATTGTAGTATATACCTCAGCCACAGAATGCTCAATTCCAAAGAAAAGGCGTTGGCCAATGTCATTGTGAAATGTGAGCAGATTATGTGTTCTTTGGCTTGCCTGTCAATCATTGTGCGGACCAATAAAATCAAATTTGACTATGACCAATGCGCACTGAAATGAACAAGCAGCTTAGCTCCATTCACTATGCTGTGGGTGGGCGAGGCTGGACTGCGGTCATCACTTACCTACCTGTTGTGTCATTCGCTCTCGTATGAATGGTTTGGGGTGTTAGTGACGATTGCTTTCTTCTGTTTAGATGAAGAGGTGGCCCATCTTTTGCACTGGCCAGGCCTTGTAAATTTTTAGTTGTAGGCTTACTTATCACTCGGCTGATGGTTAGCATTAAGCATTCCCCCAATTTGCCATGACTGAAACGATCAAGACTTATCAGTGGGTAGGGGAGTCTCGACCGGTGTCATCACTTACCTGTTGTCTGTATGAATGGTTTGAGGTGTGAGATGGTGACAAAGGTTGTCTTTCGTTATAGACATCAATGTCAGCATAATGCATTCCTCTTTTTCAGCATGTCGGACATGGGCTACAGGATCCCGATACTTTTTCTTTTCTTTTTTATTACTTTGTCAAGGGAAAAAAGATAATTCAACACATCTCCAAAATGTGGATGTTAGACAAAGTAGTGTGGATGTTGGAGGAGTAAATTTTAAAGAAAAAATTTTGTTTCCTGTAGAAGTGTGGATGTAAGGCGGGTGGATGTAAGACATAGACCACTGTATATACAGTGAAACACTTTTAAACAAACTTAGATGAATGAATAAAACATTAAGCAAAACTCGAAGTGTTGTTTGTCTGTTTTATTATTCAGGGATGGCAGAGTTCTTAAGTGTCCTGCATCCATCGGACAATCGGCGACTAAACCAGTAACCCGGTCAGTTTATCTTGATGAGGAGGGTAGTGGAACCCAGTAGGATTAAAAATAAGACCTGCAAAGGGCGGATGATCCTAATCAGGA
>JAOYNN010569753.1:0-13405 GCA_025770095.1 Goniobranchus kuniei
TGTCCTGTGTTCCTTCATAATGTTTTAAGGTAATCTGTGGTCTATCCTGTTGTGCTTTGACCATCCACACCTTTACATGGTGTCAGAATCAGTGATTTTGAACCTACGTTGAATTACTGTAGTTATTTAATGGCAAAATTCAGTCCACCGGACAATTTTGATTTCACAAGGCCAACTGCCTGGCCTGAGTGGAAGGAACGTTTTCTTAGATACAGGACAGCAACGAAACTGAAGGCAGAAGATGGCGATGTTCAAGTCAGTTGCCTCATATATGCAATGGGCAAAGAGGCTGATAAAATCTTTGCTTCTTTTCAATTTCCTGCAGTTGCTAGAGATCAACCGGATCTACGTAATGATTTTGACACAGTGCTGGCTAAGTTCGATACACACTTCATTCCCAAACGGAATATAATACACGAAAGAGCAAAATTCTATAACCGCCATCAGTCAGCAGGTGAGTCTGTAGAACAGTTTCTTCGTTCTTTACATGAACTTGCAAGTACTTGCGATTTCGGTGATAGAGAGGAGGAATCTGTAAGGGATCGCCTCGTGATAGGCCTTATAGACAAAGAAGTGTCGCAGAAATTGCAGTTGGAGCAAAATTTGACTTTAACTACAGCTGTAGATACAGCTCGCCATTATGAATTAGTGAAGACACAGCTCAGTGCTCAGAGGCATACGCCTGTAGATGCCGTACATTCGGATAGAGCCAAATATAGGGGATATCAATCTTCCCACCATCCTCAGTCTCGCTCAAATGGCAGAGGCCAGAAAAGTAATAGAGGGTCAGCTAGAGGATCGAAAGCTTACACACCTGATACTACCAAATGTGGAAACTGCGGCCGTAAACACGACAAGGACAAAACATGTCCGGCCAAAGGGAAACGCTGTCATAACTGTAAGAAATTATCACATTTTGCGTCTGTCTGTAGATCACAAACAGTCAGCGCAGTAGTTGATGAGGAAGAAGTCTTCAGTCTGGGTGCGATTAATGGTAAATGTTCACACTCAGAGCCACCATGGTGTGTCTCTTTGACATTTTGTGGTCGGAAAACAACCTTCAAAATAGATACGGGTGCAGACGTTTCGGTAATTTCCAGATCGCAGTTTGATCGACTGTCACCTAGACCTCAGCTTTCCACATCTCGCGCTGTTTTAACAGGCCCAGGGGGAATTATTAAGAATGAGGGGGAATTTCAAGCCTCAGCTCAGCATAAGGAGTTGACCTGTAGCTTCAGATGTTTCGTCGTAAACTCTAATACTGATAACCTTCTGAGTAGGGACGCAGCTTCACGCCTTGGTCTCATCCAGCGTTTGGATATGATAATTTCTGGAGTCATTGACAAAATGGATGATCCATTGTTTGCGGATCTTGACAAGAAACCAGTCAAATGCAAACCAGTGCACATTACTCTAACAGAGCACAGTCAACCTTATTCAGTTCATACGGCCCGGCGTGTTCCAATTCCTTTGATGCAGAGGGTCAAAACTGAATTACAGCGTCTACAAGATGCAGGGGTGATCGAAGAAATACAGGAACCGACTGATTGGTGTGCACCAATGGTCCCTGTATTGAAGAAATCCGGGGAGGTGAGAATATGCACAGATTTTAAACAATTGAACAAAGCGGTGAAAAGAGAGCGATATGTCTTGCCTTTGTTGGAAGATATCCTCCATAAACTTCAAGGTGCAAGAATTTTCAGTAAGCTAGATGCAGCTTCTGGATTCTTTCAGATTCCTTTAGACGATGAGTCTGCAAAGCTCACGACATTTATCACTCCGTTCGGACGTTTCTTCTACCGACGTTTGCCGCAAGGGATAACATCAGCGCCTGAGATTTTTCAGCGAACAGTAGAAGGACTTTTGAATGACCACCCTAACGCAGCGGATCTCTCTGATGACATCCTTGTTTTCAGCAGAGATGAGGCCGAACACAAGATCCACTTGGAACAGGTCATGTCCAGGCTCAGAGATGCAGGTCTGAAGCTTAAACGCTCAAAATGTGAATTCTTTAAGAAAGAAATTGAATTTTTGGGATACAAAATCAGTGGTGACGGAGTAAGCATTGCACCTTCCAAGATAGAAGCGATTATCGACATGCCAGATCCAGCTGATGTTCATGAACTTCGACGCTTTATAGGCATGGTCAATTTCTTGGGACGTCACCTTCCCCACCTATCAACGACTATGCAACCTCTAACTCAACTTCTGGAGAAACAGACGGCATGGACCTGGGGACCGTCACAAATGGAAGCTGTCGCTAAGATCAAAGACTTAATCACATCTGCGCCGACTTTGGTCTTCTTCGACCCATCAAAGTCACACATAGTGAGCTCTGACGCCAGTAGCTATGGGCTCGGAGGAGTCCTCCTACAACAACAAGACGACGACTCTGTACGACCAGTGGCGTTCTGCTCCAGAACGCTGACTGCATGTGAACGTCGCTACGCCCAAATTGAGAAAGAGTGCTTGGCGGCTACTTGGGCATGCGAGCGTTTTGATCGATACCTTGTGGGACTGCCAACTTTCACTCTTGAGACAGATCACAAGCCGCTTGTGCCCCTGATCAATACGAAAGACCTCCAAGACTCTCCACTACGATGTCAGCGTATGTTGATGCGATTGGCACGCTTTAACATACAAGCTCAATACACACAGGGGAAGAACATGTTCGTTGCAGACATGCTATCCAGAAATCCACTACGCAATGAAGCAACCAGCCAACTACAAGATCAAGTTACTGAACGAGTGAATGCAGTCACTTCATCATGGCCTGCATCAGACTTTTATCTGGATAGAATCAGAAGAGAAACGGAGAAAGACGTGTGCCTACAGGCTACATTAGAATACACCATGAATGGATGGCCTGCTTACAAGGAAGACGTCAAGCTGGCAGCAAGACTTCTCTTTCCATTTCGCAACGAACTGAGTGTCCATGATGGGATACTCATTAAGGGAGACAGACTGGTGATCCCTCAATCTATGCAGAAAGAAGTCTTGGACAAGATCCATGAGGGTCACATGGGAATCAATAAATGCCGCGAGAGGGCTAATCAATCTGTGTGGTGGCTTCATATCAGTCAGGATATTAAGGCCAGAGTAGCCAACTGTCGGTTCTGTCTGGAAAAACAGCCCACTCAGAGAAAAGAGCCACTATTGCCATCATCGCTTCCCGAACGCCCCTTTCAGCGCATAGCAGTCGATATCTGTGAATTCAAGAATGCACACTTCTTGATTTCATTTGATTATTATTCCAGATATATTGATATTGCGCATTTGGCAAGGCTCACTTCCATGGCCGTAATCAACAAGATGAAGAACCTCTTCTGTCAGCATGGGGTGCCGGAGACCGTGGTTTCAGACAATGGAACCCAGTTCACTTCTTCAGAATTCCAGTCATTCGCTGACGATTGGAACTTCAGGCATGTGACGACCAGCCCGCACTATCCTCAAGCCAACGGGGCTGCAGAGAGAGCGGTCCACATTGCCAAGGACATCCTGAGACAGGATGATGTCTTTAAGGCACTGCTTTCATATCGTGCGACACCTATTCCTGAGCTTGGCGCCAGTCCCGCCGAGCTAGCATTCGGCAGGCGCCTTCGCTCCACTCTTCCAATTCTACCGCGTTTGCTGCAACCTCGCATTATTGCTAAAGCTGCCCTAAAGAAACGCGACCTTGCGTTCAAGACACGGCAGAAGCGTAACTACGACAGCCATCACGGGGTCCAGCCACTGTCTGCCTTATGCCCTGGAGATCCAGTTCTCATGAAGTTGGATGGGGAAAAAGGATGGAGACAGCCGGCAGAAGTAGTGGAACCGTACACACAGCGCTCCTACATAGTCAGAACACCTGATGGAAGCGAACTGAGACGTAATCGGCGTCACCTTCGCCTGCGCTCAGGGGACTGTCCGCAGTCTCCAACTAGTCCAAATGGCAATGAACAGTTAACGGAGAATGAACAGCCCATACAAGTCAGCACAGATCCAACAATAATGTCATCATCTACTGCAGACCAACCTGTAGTTAGCTGTCCATCTCCAAGGCCAAATCAACCACTACCTTCTCCTGGTCAACCTCGTGGCCTGTATTCGAGAAGCGGCAGGAAAATCACCATTCCTGCTCGGTTTCGGGATGACTAGGATGTCATCAACCTCAATTCCTGAATGATACAAAATATTCTGGATCTTATTATAAGTTTGTGTATGGCCTGTCACTAAAAGGCAACAGTGTAGTTAGGTTGTCCTTTTGGTTAGGAACCAACAGTCATTGTGCTTATTGTGACTTGTTGGATTATTATTTTTATTGATCACTTTATGATAGAGAGCAGCAGCTTGCTCTGTAGGTTGTGTATGGCCTGTTCAGATGAGCAGCAGTGTTATACATAGATTAGGCTGCATCATCTGATTTCTTTTTAAGTGACCGTGTAGTCTGGTTACTTATAGGGTGTGATAGGAATTCATGCCGAATCAAGCAAACAGTCCTTGGATTTATTTAGGAAACATTGATCGTTCAAGTCTGAACTGTCACAAGCTGGTGATTTCCTTCCTTCAAAGGACTATTAATATTAATTATGTTTTAAATTACTTTGTTTCGCCCTTTTTGGGAACGTTTCCATTTTTGTGTTTTATGTTTACTTAAAGTCATAACATGATACATTGATAATAATATCATCCTCTATGGGTTGGTGAAATTATGACAGACGATTATAAATAATAAGAGTCACTAAAGTTAACAACCTAGTATTTGCCTGTGTAACATGATGCGTAACAAAAAAATGCAATGAACGCTTTAAAGAACATCACATTTTATGATGACCGTGTTTTACTTATAATACCGTAGTTAAAGGTCTCTACTTAAAAGGGGGAGATGTAACGGTATACATAATAATGTACAAGTGTTGTGTATGTTTCTGGTGTAATGAAACACTTTGATAAGATGGGGAGCTCTTTAATAAAGAAGGGTCAAGACTTGTCTTGTTTTGGCTGACCAAGATGACATGCTGATGTCCTGTGTTCCTTCATAATGTTTTAAGGTAATCTGTGGTCTATCCTGTTGTGCTTTGACCATCCACACCTTTACAGGCACCTAATTCCAACTAAAGTTGCAAAAATTCTTTTGAATTCTCTAGTGCTATCCAAGTAAGACCACTGCAATTCTCTTTTGACTAATGTCTCAAAAGACAAAATACACAAGACTTCAAGTAACTCAGAATAATGCTGCCAGACTAGTTATGAGGAAAAATAAAAATGCATCTGCTTCTTCTCTCTTGCAAAAATTACAATGGTTACCGGTTGAAAGAAGAATTATATAAGGTTTCTTCCATAATCTGTAAATCACTCAACCATCACCGCCCTGTTTATATTTATGACCTCCTTGAATTGTACATTCCTAAACAAAATCTCCGATCCAGTGATGACAAGTTAAAATTAGTCAAGCCAATAACCTTTCGCAAGATTAGGTGAACAATCCTTTGAAGTTGCTGCACCTCTATTTTGGAACTCATTACCTGAAAATATCAGGTATCCCATCTTTTGAAATCTTTAAATCCCACCTAAAAACATACCTATTCACACATAACCCCTAGTCAATATATCTTTTTTGCTATTCAATGACTGATATTATTCCATGCATATGTGTAATTTTGTCAATGTTTGATCACTCTGTAAAGCCCTTAGTGCCTGTGTAGATGGAGGAAAGCGTTGTATAAATGCTGTTTATTATTATTATTATTATGATAGGGGTAAACTTTTTTCGACTTATTTCTTTTATTTTGTTGAAACTCAACGTATTCAGATAGTTCAATTGCTGGTACTTTCCCTTTAATAATGTTGGAAAACTTCTTGGTTGCATGGTTGGCAGATTCAGGTCTTTCATCATTTTTTTAACGCATCTGGGTTTAGCAGATTTGGAATCAATGTTAATGAATCTGGCCTCTTTTCTTTGGATTTTTTCGAGTTGGTCAACGTCCTTCTTTTGATAAGGATCCGAAAGCATTGATCCTCTTTCTTTATTGAGCCTGCCTGGGTCTTACTGACTTCAGATGGGTTTTTTCTTTTTTACCCATGAAGATTCAAGAACATTCTTGATGCACTAATAGGCTTCAGCTGTGGAGATATTCATCCTACTTGAAGAAGAGATTACTACTATTTGATTTATGTTAAAGAATCAAGAAAACTCACGAAATCACCACAAACTTTAAGACTTAAGTAGTCCTGATGAATTCTACACTATAAATCTAGTCAATCCAGTTTATGTATTTTTACACAGTAAATTCACAATAATGATGTTGATGCATCTATTTGCCAACATGCCCACCTCACCATTGCCTGATCTGAGACATAAGTGATTATGCTTACAATTAACCCTCAAAACGCTAGCCCGCATGCCTCTGCACTGTCCCACCCAACTACCGTGCCTGCGTAAGGTTGACCCCTGTATACGCGAGTGCCTGGGACAGATCAGGTAGTTGCCAATCCTCCTCCTTTAATTTCCTCCTCATAGCCGTGACCCGAGATGACATCAAACATCAAATGAGTCCGATCCCATCTTCTCTAGATTCTAATTCTAATTTTAAAGTATGCCCCAAATTTTATAGCGTTTTGAGTGTGTGTGTGTGTGTGTTTAGTTATGTGTGTCTGTGAACTGTATGGGTGGGTGTTTTGTCTTATCTATCTCTAAATCTAAATGTAATGCGTAGTTCTGAATCAGCTATCAGTCAATAACTCCAATTATCTTCTAAGCCAGCAATGTTGATTAGTCCCATTGCTGCAATAAAGCAATAATGATGAAAATGCACAGTGTGCGTTCAGGAAGTCACGAATATAGCAGCACAGCAACAGGGGTTTGAGCTGATCAATTACTAGCTAGGTGCTTGATCCCTCCTTCATACACGTTTTCGAAGGCAAGTGTATCAGTAACAGGATGCCAATAAACACACACACACATGCACAAAAGCACACACAAACACACATATTTTCATTCTATCAGAGTCACAATAACCCTCAACACTTTGCAATCCTCTCCCATCCCCCATCCACACAAACACAAGGTCTTGGTATCATATCTTGTCATCTCTGCCTCTCACTCTACTCAGAGCAACTTGGCAATGATTGACAGGTCCTAATCACAGTCAAGTGAATTGATACCTACACAAGAGACAAATCAGAACAAAGCCTGAGACCTATACTTTACGTCACAACACCTCATTCATTTTTGACCAATCAGAGGTCGTCATCATTGAAACTGTTGGCCTAGGGTCTGTCAACAACAACAAAATCTCCGACCCATTTTTTACATATCAATGATGACACGTCTATCAGGAGTACAGACAATTTTCCCAATGGTCCATCTACCTGAATCGACAAAGAAGAAAGAGACTGATGTCCCAATGAATCGTTTCCCATGTACCTGTGCTTACATTGACTTCTGGAGGTAGTGGAAAAGTTGTCTGACCTGAGGCTTTGAGAGGGCCATGGGGTCAAAGTGGCAGAAGGATATTGTGATAAGAAAGACAAAGAATCAGAGAGGGGAACTAGCAAGTGAAGTTGTTGTGGGTTGGCTGTGTATTCATTGGAGGATGAGGAACAATGAAATAAATTCTACAGTTGAACCGCAATCTGAGAACGCCATCAGAAAGCTTGGTTTGGTTAGGGGAGGGCGGGGAGTGGGTTGGGGTAAGAAATTTGTCCGATAGAAAGAGGTGGGTGAAGGGTATTCCCGAAATAATAAAAGAAACGGTCTTTTTGATGCTGGGTTTGATGTTATGAATGATGAGTAATATTATACAAATGACAGTAGTAGTATCCTTTGCAGTGCGTGAACTAACAATTGAGTTACGCTCCTTCCTGGCTACGCCTTTTTCATAATCAAAGTTCTACATGCTGTCAGTGTATATATAGTCAATGATTTTATTGAATTTCTTTAGATAGCTACATACAATGATATTTCAGATGACAGCAGGTTATCCAAAAAAAACAACCAGACTCTAGAGTGGCTGGGAAACAACAGCACAAAGACCAGGACAGGCTTGAGCCTCCCCCACCTCTCTTATCACCATATGGTGACGCGTGCAAGCTACATAGTGGCAAAACGTCATCACCAATGGCTGATTTCAGCAGGCAACCGTAGAGACCAGGGTAACACCATATGGTGTGCTCAGCGGTTCCAGGGTTAAGCTCACTCCAATTCCACTTCTAACTAAACTACATGTCCATACACTAAATTGTCACCAAAAACACTACTTCTTGCCTGTCTCGTGTATTGCACTGGAAAGCAGGAGGAAGGATGGAAAGCATTGAAGCTTTAAGCATATTTCATCCTCTTTTCTGAATGACAATGGAAGACAGGATGATCCACTCCCAGTACCAATGCATATAGGGCCTGCTACCTGCTACAATCTCACATCAATAAATCTAGTCTAGTTCCATCATTTATCCATTGGTTTTGTATGCTAATGACCCAGATCACCCAACCATCTACATTACAGTAGATCAAATTAGATACATATCTTGGAACAGAAAGAACTAGTTTGCCTTCCAAGAGAGATAAGAAACACAGCTGAGGCTGTGGCGTTTGATGACAGTACAAATGCTCTAGGCCATTAAGTCTAAGTAACACTAATCCTCTTAGCAAGACTTAAACTTAACATTAAAAAGAATGCTACATTGGAGCACTAATTAATCCATTATGCTGACTGGAAAATGAAATTCTAAAAGGTTATAGTTGAGACTTAGTTGTATAGTCTAAAACTTGTAAGGTTTCAAATGCCTACCCACCATTGATGTCAAACGATGAAAGCTCCTTTTGCTTCAATAAGTTGTCCAAAGGCTGGGAAATTTGGAAACACCCTTGAAATAATGCATATTCACCAGCTTTATGAACTAACATATTTATGCATCCTAACTTGGACCAAGATACTAACTATCATACATACCAGATCTCTGAGTTGTCATGGGAGAAATATTTTTCCACTGATCAAGTTGAGGGTCATAACATTCAGCAGATGAAAGCAAGTATGTGCCATCATAACCTCCGATGCAAAAGATCATGTCGTTGGCCACGACCAAACCTGCACCTTCTCTACCTGTTGCCATGGCGCTGAGCATTGTCCACTGTTCTGTCACAGGATTGAACCGTTCTAGACTGGAATGCCGTGAATAACCATCAAATCCACCACACACATATAATTGATCTGTACACAACAAAAATAAATTCAACAATTAGGGCAAACAGTACATTGCTCAATTAAACTCACTCATGTCCTTATCATAGATCACACTATGTTGAACATCATTCATCTCACTTGAGAAAAAACAAGAAGCAATTCAAGATGTCAGAGGACAACAAGTCAAAAACCTAATACAAAGTAAACAAAATATGCATCACATTTGGTTGGCACTGACAATCATTGAACTCTACTATTCCTGTCTGATCTCAATCACATCTTTACATAACCTTGTCCATCCATAAACGTATAATATTCATAAACTCAACTTCACACACACACATACAGAGGAAACAGTTCAAATATTATAAGAGTTATCCTCTAGTCTAATGTTTGATGAAAGGTCTCACAAAGTCTGAATCAGAAATTTGATTAAAATTTCCATGTAAAGCAAGCAATTTTTTAATCAGTCTGTAAAAAGCAAATAAAAAAATTGAGCTTTTCAAAGCAAAATTAACAGATGTATCAATGACCTAGACTAGAACATGAAAGTAACGCACCCAGAAATAGCGAGAGCTTGAAAATAGCAAGTAAAATCTAAATCCTTGTTTTTTCCCCTTATTTGAGTCATTAAAATTAGCATGGAAGTAGCGAGTATGAGAACAGGTCAACTCAGAAAAAGTGAGTATTTCCTTCCCCAGACTAGGACTACAGGGGGTAAATCAGTCTGAAAAATTGACTAAATTTGCTTCTTTTCTCTTCTGTACTGTTCTTCCATTTCACTGAAACAAAAGATAAGCTCCAGATGGCAAAGGGCCTCATTTAAAGTCGCTTAGTGAGAGAGGGGAGTGTATTAGTAAAGGGTGGGGCGGGAGCATCATTGGAGTTGGAGTATCTTTAAATAGGTCAGCCTCGACTCACAAACGGGGAAAGTGGGATGCATGTACAAGTAGGCCTACACAGTGTATCAATGTCGCAGAATCTAGATCTTGCCCACCATAGCCCAACCCAGCCCTAGCATAATGCCTAGTCTACGGTTTCAGATTTGTACTGAGATTAATTTTACTTCATCTCAGCATCGCATTTACACAATTCAAACATGACACACATGTAAACACGGGTCTAACCGCTAAATTTTCCCTCTTTTCCTTCCTTTTGACAACAGTAATTGTCTTCATCCAATGTGTCCAGCCTATTCGTTGTTTCTTTTGCAATTATGGACAATAATATTAAAACTTTTTCTTTAAGCACTGAGTAGCCTTTCAAGACTATTTCAGGCTGCTTGGGAATAGCGATAGCTCAAAAATAGCAAGTAATTAGGGTTACACCCGTCAAACTCATTATTTCTGAGTTCTACAGTATATGAGTGGATGCTAAATAAGCCTGCTCAAGGGTGAAAATGAGTATATTGTTATTTTATTACACTGTAGCGTTATAACTCTACATATTTATAAACAAATCTTATAAGGAAAGTTGTTCCTTCATATTAGATAATGCCAATTTAACCCCCCTGAGCTTTTATCCCAGTTTTTCTATCGTGTATAATGCATTAAATGTGCTCAAAGCAACAAATGACAAAGTTTAAACCAAAAATGCAAAGTTAAACTCAGTGTAACAGAGTCAGCCAGTGCTTATACAGAGAAGAAGAGATACACACAAACATCCCTACAAAAATACCAATCTGAAAATAAATGGCATACGCTACAACTGTTCACAGGAAGACAATAACATTTGCACTCTTACTAATTTAATAAGGTAGGGATCTAGATGTTTAAAGTCTGGTACCATGTTTAGTAGGGCCCTAGGCTGAGCCCATGCGACTAAGGAAAAGCAATCACAAATGATTGGATTGTTTCCTTATTAATATTTTATGACAAACAGAAACTTTGAATGAAATATACAAACTGGCTAATAATTTACAGCTATGTATAGCCATCACCTTTGTAAACACAAATCCCCGCCAAACCACGGCGCTGATGCATGGATGTGACTGGTTCCCATTGTAACTTTTCCTGTGTAAAGTCAAGTTTCTCCACCAAACTCAATCTCATTTGGCCATCATAGCCACCAACTACGTACAACTTATTTGCTACTGAAGCTGCAGAAACATAACGTCTTTTCCTTGTCAAACTCTGAGGATAAAAAAAGGCATATTAAATAAATATACTATTAGACATTCAACTAGGGACGCAGCATTTCTGTCTAAAAAAAAATAAAAATGGGAAAGCCCAATTTTGGTAAACAAGTTTTCTGTCAATAAACTAGAGTAAAATATTGTTCTTTAATCAATAAACCAAGTGCACATGTTATTGCTGTCCCAGACGCGGCCTTTTCCTCCCAGTTTCAATTCCTCAACCGGAAATTTGTATTTTGTTGATCCCAGTACAGCTAAGTTGGCATTCTGCATTCTTTCTTGGACTTCTCCTCCATTTCATTTGTCTACTTTTTAAATTCATAGCCATGATTTCTTTGTCTATTGACATACTGTATTCCATTCTATACCTGGCTTTGTGCTAACTGTGTTAGAGTAATACGTCTAGTAAGGGAAAGGAAAGGCATGATAAAAAGTGTCCGTTTAGCTCTTTCCAAGTCCTAACTTAATGAAGTACTTTCTGTACAGGAGCTCTACTTTATCTATTATAATAACAAAATATAACACAATACAAGGACTTACAGGCAATTTAGTCCATGCATCTTTTTTAGAACAAAAACTCTCAACTGTGTCAACCAGATTCTGGTGTGAACTGAAGCCACCCAGTACCACTAAAATGCTGTCTGTACCTATGAATGAGGAAAATTATACCTAATGAATAAAGAAAAATCAGTCCTCACAATTATTAAAGGAAAAAAAATATAGTAGGACAAAAGGAGCAAGAGGAAAATATAATTTCTGTAAAAATTTTACTCATGATTATACGAATGAATAAATAAATATGGTAAACATAAATCAATTAAGACAAAATTTATTACATGCTCCTGGATATCACAAAGGAGAGTCAAATTGATTTTAAGTTTTCAATTAGAAAATTATGTGGCAAACATGATCTCAATATTGTTCTCTCACTTTTAGCTTCTAAGTGAGTTTACATAGAAAAAAAAGATCCAAGTGTGAGATGGAGTAAATTTTTAATAGGCTGGCTTTGCATAGTGGTGATTATTATCATTCCTCGGAAACCAAAGATAAGCACCTGATCTATGGATTTCTACGACCTTGAAGGATCTTAAATTCTTTCTTTTTTTTTTCCATATTTCGTTATGCGAGTGTGTGACATTTCATTTTGCCCTTCATACATAAAGGAACTCATCTTTCCTATACTCAAACAAAAGCATTAAGGTTCCAAGCTTATTAGTCCTCCCCAAAACGAACCTAAAAACTTTTGGTGTAAGATCTTTCAGTAAATTTGGCCTTCCCGTCTCAAACTCCCGCCCACTACTTGTTAGGACAACGCCTAGCATTGCAATGTAAAAGAAACATTTGAAAACATATTCCTTTTCCAGAAATACCTTTTACGTTAAATTCCATGTATTTTTAATCCTTGCTGCCATTTTATTTGTTACACAATCTTATATCTATCATTATGTGCCAGCCATATTTCGCTCTGTGTTCCTCTCAGTGCCAGGCTTATTTGGGCCTTGCAGTCCCACAGTGCCAGCAGTTTTAGATACATTTGTGAAATACCAGGAGCAACAGAAAAAAATTTGTCAAAATTAACATAATGGATGAAAGTCAATGAAACTTTCAGGGTTTATGGTAAGTGATAAAGCATTAATTTTTCACTGTTAGATTGATGATGACGTCACATGTTTACGGCAGCCGTCTTGGATATTGGTACCATTTATAGAAACAGCGTATTGTGAAAGAAAAATGGAATAATTGTCGTTTTTTTCATACTATACATTTCAAAACTATTTCACAGTAAAGAAAATACCTTGGAGATAGCAGGTAAGCATCATACTCAGGATATATTTTACTTTTTGTGTGAAAATAACAAAGAGAACATATGTCTCTATCAGTATGATTTTCCCCTTTTCATTCTATGTGAATGACAAATAAACAATTAAGTGTAATTAAATCTTCTGATAGTACATTGTTTGATTGCTTTCATGTCTCGTCATGTTTAAGTACAAGAAGAATTACCTTCTACATTTATTGGCTTGAGTTTGAAGGCTTGGGGGTGGCTGTTGTGGCTGTTCTCCTTCTCTTCTCACCACACCCACAGCCACGCCCACCTTCCCTATGC
>JAOYNN010569864.1:0-13402 GCA_025770095.1 Goniobranchus kuniei
GAGAGAGAGAGAGAGAGAGAGAGAGAGAGAGAGAGAGAGAGAGAGAGAGAGAGAGAGAGAGAGAGAGAGATTAAATGATTGGGAGCGGTAGTAGGATATAAGAACGGATGGAAGGAGTCTAGATAAAAAAATTTCAGCTTTTGTGTGAGATTTTTTCCGTTTGCTGCTAGTCGCAGGGCTCATCTGTTTGATATCTCTGAGCTGTGTGTACATGTATTCCCGTTATTCTTTATCTCTTCTTCATTTTTTGCCCTGTTTGTACTATGTTCTTTATATCTTGCTTATTATTTTCCATTTTTTATTCTTTCCGTCGAGTTTTCCTGATTGCATCATAAGATAGTGCGTGTTAAAAATGAAACGCGTTTTCTTTTCATCAATAACACAGTAAGAGCAATAAAAAAACCATTCCCTGAAACACAAAGAACTTGTAAAACCACGGTTTACTCGAGACCCCAAAGCTGGAAAAGAATGAAAATAAAGGAAGAAAAATAATCTTGATTAATAGAATTATTTCGCCAACTTCAATCGTGGCTAATTTAATAAAGTTGTCCTAAATTAATTTTGTTCTGTGTTAACAGGAGCACCTGTGTCCTTTCTAACCCTGACAATATTATTATTATGGTTGAATCTAAAACCGTTTCAACTTCAGTGGGGCGTACAACCGTTGGCGAAATACCCTTGTGACATAAAGCGGGTTCTAGATCTAGATCTAGGTGCGTTGCCCTCAACGGTGCCTTTGTTTCTGTAATCTTATGAGTCACGAACATACCCACCCTTTAAGCAACAATGATTTTATCCGGACAATGAAAATCAGTCATTTAGATGTCTGCTTTTATACGATGACTTCATCATGACGGGGAGCATTAGTTATGCCCGTGTCTCCCTTACTGATAACCTTCCCCTTACTAAGAATAGAAAGATAATCTCGTTCTTGTTTACAAGGAACAAAACCTAGTACATCATTTTGGGATGATCTCGGGTTTCTCGAATGACAATGAGGAGGAAAATGGAACAGAAACGATAGAAGCAGGAAAGAAATGGCTGGATAGAGGATATAAGAAAGAAAAGTGTTGCCCCCTTAGTCGCCCCTTACGACTTGTTGGCAGTGTGTTTATTCCATGTACAGATAAGATAAGGATGGCATTTGTATAAGGCTGCATGGTATTTACGTCTGTGGGGCCAAGGCGTTCGACTTGTAACCGCGAGCTTCTGAGTTCGAAACCAGCCGGTGCCGTGCCGCTGTTTTCTCCCTGGGAAAAGTTTTTTAATACACTCTTCCTCACCCCACTCAGGTGTTATTGAGTCCCCGACCATAGGCAGAGGAGGATCTTGTCAATTTTCTAGAGCAAGTGCGCCTGATAAATCGTTGCATCTCTGTATACTACACATGGAGATGAGAATGTCTTCGGTTGAAAAAGGCGCTGTTTACTCTCTGGGAAAAGCTATTTATACACACTTCCTCGCCCCATTCAGGTTTTATTGAGTCCCCGACCATGGCAGAGGAGGATCTTGTCAATATTCTAGAGCAAGTGCGCCTGATAAATCGTTGCATATCTGCATACTACACATAGAGGTGAGAAGGTCTTAGGTTGAAATAGGCCAGTTGGGGAACACACATTTAGCGGATTTAGCGCTATAGTAAGTTCTAACTTAATTTAATCAGCTAATTTAACCCTGCTAACAGCGCTGTTCAATAATATTTTACTCCCCTGACCAACAGCAACATAGAACACCCAGAACAAAACTTGCATGCAGCTTGTTAGGCGCAAACGCATTATTTTTCAACTATAGGCAGCGTTGTCTTGACGATCAAGTCCATTATTCAGACGTGAGTTTCATAAGGTAGCAGTAAAATCCTTCATTAAGACGCAAAGCCAAGGACGACAGGCTAGGATCCAGTCAGTTTTGTTTTGTTTTTTTACCATGGAGGGTCGATCCCAAAAAGTCGTCACCTTTTTTACTAGCCATGGTAAGGGGTGCTTTATTTTTTACTCGTGCCGAAATGTGCTAATTATTCCACTATTGAAATTTTCCGGAATCCATATTGGTCATGAATGATTTTTTAAACCAAAATGTGCAAGGGCAGAGTTTCAGCCTGCCTTGACCGATACTCATATTATGTATCATTATGGACTTATTATAACCAACTTTTCATTTTGATTCTTCTCTCTTTTGTTCTCTCAATCCCTACAGTACTCGTTCATACTAAATGCTCATGAAATCCATGCATGCGCAACTTCATATCGTATACCCATTTTACTTACACGCATAATAGTCACTCATTGACCCCAACGAACTCGCCGCTTGTTACTCTTATAATTACCTCATTTTTCATAATACACATGTCCATTCTATCTCCCTTTTCAATTCGTCAGCAAACACATAACCCGCCTCCCCCATCCCTCTTCTCACCCCCCCCCCCTCCAAATCTGCTCACTTCACCAATTCCTCTCCTTAAAGGGAGAAAAGAGAAAAAAACATCGTCACTGTTTAGAAGCCGATGAATTTCATAATGCATGCGTGTCTCAATCTGGGATTAAAATATTATG
The DNA here is from genome assembly GCA_025770095.1 of Goniobranchus kuniei. NCBI lineage: Eukaryota > Metazoa > Mollusca > Gastropoda > Nudibranchia > Chromodorididae > Goniobranchus > Goniobranchus kuniei. The sequence continues at coordinate 2,550 of JAOYNN010569864.1, forward strand.
ATTATCGTTTCATATATTATTTAGTTTCTTCTGTATTTAAATCTCCAAAGACCATTGTTTCTATTTTTAATGTTGGCCAGATTGTTTGATAATATGATATTAGCGTCCCCTTGCGACCATTTTACGATAATAATGTCACAAAGAACTTAACTGAGTGAAGTCCCTTTAAATTATCTACTTATAATATAATCCTGGACAGGCCAAAATTATTTTCGCTTTTCACGTCATCACCGCTTTAGGTATAAACTTGAACTTTGGCACAATGGTACACTGCAATGTTCCGGAGGACATGAAAGCTTTAATTATTTTTTTTTTAGACGATCAGGCGTAGCAATTTAATCAGCCGTTGAAAACTAATCGAAAATTCAAGTTAAGTCGTTTAATGCTGGTCACAGTTTTTGTTTCACCGAAAAGTTAACGTGAGGCTTAGACAGGAAGAAGGCGGAAGGTGGAGCCTTAGTAGGCTATAGCCTAGCCTAGCACTCAGTAGCCTACCCACTGCCAACACTAATATCAAATCCAATCTATGCCGAGATCAACATTAAGATTATAGATCTAAATCTAGATTTCAGATGTCAACGAGTATCTTTCTTGATTCTTAATTAGATCTGGACGTTCGAACATTGAATCTAAATCTTAGACATTAATCCTAATGTGATCTAGATCTAGATGGCTACACCTACATCTATTACGTTTTTGGAGGCTTTTGTTGTACGGAATCACTAAGGCTTAGTAGGAAATAGTAGGCCTAGATTTCTGGGTAAGGCTTCCTCACAATTTGATCTAGATGTAGATGTTCTAGATTTTCGATTTGATATAGATAGATCCTGTCCATTCCTGGATTCTTCTAAGTTTGATCTAGATCAAGATTTTATTATTTGATTTCCACACCCTTCTTCCTGTGTTGAAAATCTAATCTAACTAGGCCTATGAGATATTTATCCTGATATCTAAATCTAGATCTTGATTTCAGATATTAGCCTAATCCTGATTTAGATCTAGATCTTGAACTACTACGATTACATGGGGTTGTAACTTTTTTTTTTATCATTAAATTTGCATGTCTGACTGGACAAGGCTTATGTATATTGCAGTGGTTACTCAAATTTAAACTGCCCTAAAACCTGAGCGTAGCTGGGAATTCCAGCTACTTAATATATATTAATTATTGTTGAAGCCCTAAGATTACTGTATCTAATTCATTATTTCTCTTATAATTTTATTTCTATCATTTTGTAAGAAAGACCACTTACATAGCTTTGAAATTCTCGTACATCTTCTTGAATCCCAGTTGATTCTTTTATTTATTGGGGATCAAGTGACTTATAGAAATACTTTTGTAACATAGCCTACTCACTATTATTTCTGTTTTTTTTTCTTGCAGATCTGTAAAATATAAATCTAGTAGAGTTCGTCTATCAAACATCATTGAATCAAGGAATTGCACTGGAGATTAGAAAAAGACATATCTCTCCAATATATAAAAGGGTGAAAAGGATATAAAAGGGTGAAAAGGATAAGGCAGAAAATTACAGGCCAATATCCCTTACTTTTAATATCATGTAAGTTGTTGGAACACGTCATATGCAGAAATATCATGAAGCATCTTGTGCAACACAATCTGCCTACCGATGTGCAGCATGGGTTTTCGTAAACATCGTTCTTGCGAGTCCCAGCTGATCACTACATGAACAAACTTTATGACTGCTATCAATGAGAGAGGGCAGACAGACATCATACTGCTTGATATCAGTAAGGCTTTTGACAAGGTTCCCACCAAAGTCTTCTGAAGAAACTCAAACACTATGGAATCGGAGATAACACCCACAAAAGGATTATTTCATTTCTTTCAGAATGTTCATGAAAGGTTATGGTTGAAAACCAGATGTCCACACCACCTCCTGTTCTCTCTGGCATTCCACATGGTATTGTTTTGGGCTATCTTGTCTTCCTGATTTACCTCCATGACATGCCACAGAAATTATCAAAAGAAATAAGATTATGACTTTGCCGCTGAAAGTCTTCTTTACAGAGAAATAAAAATGGAGAAAGACACAGGATTACTGCAAGAAGACCTAAACAACCTACAGTTATGGGAAAGAGAGTGGAAAATGGAATTTCACCCTAAGAATGCAAGATCATATGAATTACAAACACAGACTAATGAGTGACTATTACATTCATGGTGAGAAACTGGAGGAAACATCAAGTGCCGTGTATCTTGGAGTGACTTAAGACCACAAATTGTCCTAGCTAGGGCATACTGATAAAATAAGTAAGAATGCTAACAGAAAACTTGGAATTTTGAGACGAAACATTCAGTCTTGCCCAAAATGTATCAGAGAAAAAGTTACAAGTCATTTGTTAGGTCACTTTTGGAGTATGCGCGAGTATTTGGGACTCCCAAACCTAGAAACAAATAGAGCAAATTGAGAGAATACAAAAAAGAGTATGTAGGTTATTTCATAAAAAACACAGAAGAGAAGAAAGTCTAACCCAAATGCTGAAAGATTTAAACTGGCCAACATTGAAAGAAAGAAGAGCAAAACAAAAAGTCAAACTTTCATTCAAGGCAAGACAAGGTTAAGCAACATTAACCATGACTTCACTTCGAATCAACTCAAGGGAAGACATCATCTATCAGATACCAAAATCATGAGTCAATGCTCATCAAAACTCATTCATACCAAACACAACCCAATTGTAGAATTCTTTCCCACAAGAAATTGCCAAAAAAGTAGACTTATTTGAAAACAATGTAAACAAAATTGACATAATTAGGCAAAAGTAGACTTTTATGTCTGTCCAACCAACTACCACACATCACTATTATCTTCACATCACAAGAAGCTGCGACTTATGAGTTGGATTGGATTGGATTGAATCTCAGTTGAACGTCAGCAAAGAAAAGCTCAGAGTTATTTAACAACTCATCGCCATATTTTTTCCACTAAAGATAGAGTTGTCTGATCATATTGTTTTCTCAGAAAGAAAATATATATCAATAACTTTCACGAATGATTGATGTACAGTCATGACCTTTCCATAACATTTCATATGTGGAACTATCTTCACTCTCTACTCTTGTTTCCCATTTCTGTTCCATTGGCTTTTGAAGAATTGTGATTGTGTTGACCCAAGCCTTTGTGTCTGACAAGTGGTGCCTTGAGCAATTCAGTATGGGTTTGTGTTGCAACCGTCTGAAAGGTGATGAGGTTGTCATTCCATTCTACATGGAAACTGTTGAAAGTTTTCCCAGTTACATGAACCTTGTCCAGTACAGAGAATGTCGGTATGTCTTTGATTCCATAAAATCCTCCCATCTTACTGTAATGTGAATATTTTTGTGTGTGATATATAGATTGTTGAAAAATGTAAAGACAGAAATTATGACATGATTCTAACTCCTATTCCATGTTTTCCTCTGTTTCATAAGAACATTATGTCAATAATTCTTGTTGTTTTTCTATAAACATTGAATTTGTTTGTTTGTTCTCTGTACCCATTTTGAAGTATGGCCATTTTTGTAGTAAAAGTTAATTTACTTATATTCTTCTTTCCTATTGAAGGAACCCATATTGAATTTTAATGATTTTCTGAAGCAATAATTCCTTTGCTTATTATCTCTACAAACTCACTTCTTTCACATGATCACATTCCTGTTGAAATTGTACTTGCTTATTTAAAGTGGAGCTTGGAAATTATTTTCTCTACTTTTGTTTTCAGCGTGAGAAAGAGTGATGAGACTCTTGAAGGTAAATTAACAGATGCTTGCATTGAAGTGGTCAAATCTGTCAGATCTTCAAATGTAGTCATTCAAGCACAGTTGGAATCTCCTGATTTGATTGCAAAAGGAAACACAGTGCCAGTGTATGATGTTTTTGTGTCATACAGTCATCGTACACAAGAACTTGCTCATGTAACAGTTGAGATGTTGAAGAAAAAGTACCCAGGCCTTAATGTGTTTCTTGACAGAAGGGAATTAAAATCAGGTAGGTACATGATGGTATATGTCCATTTTTATGATATGCTGCCTATTAAATGGTTCATTTCAATTATCTTTCATAACATAATTATGTATAGAATGAAATCAAATAGAATATCAACATACATAATATAGAAAGTCATGAGAATTTTTAAAAACTTGATAACCAGCTTTTTCAGCATACAATTTTCTAAATTAAACATCAGACTGGTGTAAAATCTGACATTCAATGTGCGATCCTCTTTGGTGAAATGCTAAGGCATCATAGTCGATCTTTCCAAGGACTGAATTAATAAATTAAAGTGAGTGGGATTTTATACACCTCGAAACTATGTTACATCATCATGTAACCAAGATAACAACATTACCGCCTTGATACATTCAACAAGGACTTTGAATTGAATTGTTAACACTCGTAATACCGCGACATGAAAATCTTGCTACTTGAAAAACTCCCTGATTTTTAAAAATTATATATCCCCTGAATAGCCATTGAGCTACAACCTTGATATTTTGCACAGTGACGCGGCAAAAACTGAACTTAAATTTTGCCAACTTTCATAGCGATCTGGCATTGATGGTGGAAGTTACTTTAATGTGTATATGTGTCCAAGATAAAGTTACACCCTGTATAATCAATGTTGCGGTGTATAATGTTTGTCCTTTAACTGAAAACATGAGTAAATGATAACAAACTATATATAGAGAGAGGAGTAGGTTAGAAACCGAGTAACATTTACACAAATATCACCCACTATGTTTTAATGGCCTATAGACTTTTTTCTTATGCTGAGTCAGAAACAGAATTTTCACCACAGTGTTGAGCAAAATTTGAATATTAAGAGTGATGTAGCAGCAATAAAATTTACAGTGACAGTTTGTTGCAATAAATTGAAGAACATAAACTAATAAGATCAATCACAGTCAGCCAAGACACCTTCAATTGTTTGTACCTTTTAATGAAATAAGCCACAAAGTTCATAATTATACAAATGGAGTGGAAACGAAATTCTATGTTGATGGCTTGTAGAATATAAAAGTGTAAGAACAACGACTTGAAAAGCAGGTTAGAAAATAGGCTATAATGGCAATTGGATCATTGAGAAATTAAGCAGCTTAGACCCAGTGGGTATCAAGTTATCGTGGCTGTCAACTTGGTGTGCTGCATGAATTGATGGCCTCCAACTATTTTGTTCTTTTTGCGTTGCCATGGGTCAGGTTTTTCCTTATGATACCATTTGGTTCTTTCCTCAGGTTATGTCCAAGCCATCTCCATTTCCTTGTCTTGTAATTTTTTTTCCATCCTAGTTGGTCCTCTTCTTTTAGCATCTCTGAAAATGGTGAGCTCCTGAAGCAACTCCTACAGATTTTGATTTAGCTGAAAGAAGAAGAGAATTACTGTAGGACGTCTGTTATTGGGACACTCCTGGGAAATTGAAAAATCGTCCCAGTTTCCCGGGCTTTCTGATTTCTGGGGAGAAGCTCAGACTGATTGATAGTATCATCACTGCATGCGAGTTAAGGAATACAGATCTTTAATTGGTCTGTTGAGGTTGAATAGCACTGTAACTCTGCCCCTAACATTCATTTAGACCACTAACCAGTAACACCTGGCTGTCTTTACAACCTTGCGAGTGTTGGTCATGAAAATGCAGATGACAAAATAAACAAAAAACTGGCCTATCAATTGCAGATGTCAGCAGTGATTGCAACAGGGCAAGGGATGGACTGCATTACACTGCTTTTTTATCCGCTTCATGATATCTTTGCTCAGCTCATTTTCTTAGTTAGTCCCATTGCCGTTGCTTCCTGAAAAAGCCGACCATAATTCATTGCAAGGTTGCAAAGGTCTTCAACTTAGTCTAGGTTTTGGCCTATCACCTTCTTGATTTGCCTGTGTCAGGACAATTTTCCTTGTTCTTTTTATTGTCTCAAAATAACAGACTATCTATTGGCAAAAATATGAAAATTATACTTGATATTCTTTGAAATTAAGAAAACACTTGACAGAATCATCCCAATTTGCAAGGGACCTTGTCCCATTTAGGGATATGAATTAAATAGAAAAAACTCTGTTCCTTGGAATTTCTTCCTGATTTTGTGGGTTTCCCGATTTTCTGCGTTTTCTGATTCTCCGGTGTCCCATAACAAAGGTCCAATTGTATTACTTCTGCTGCTGCTGCCACTGCTGTTACTAGTATATTCCTCCAGATTCTTGAATTTTTATTTGTTTGGAAATAGTCAGGAATGTTTGCTTTTATGGACTCATAAATACTTAAATTGATCTTTTAATGCAGAGCTAAGTGCTGAATATTCATTGGACATGGCTCTATTTTGAGGTTTGGAAAGCATTGTTTATCAATTTTTTTTCCTGATATTTCCAGGAAACATCTGGCAACAGGCTCTTTATGAAGCAGTTGACCAATCACACTGTATGATTGCCTTTCTCTCTGATGCCTATGTAAAATCCACTGTTTGTCAGGAAGAATACAACATTGCGCTTGGTAGAATGAAAGCTAAAGTAAGTTTCATGTTTGTTATTGTTTGATTGAGCCACCTAGAAATACAAGAAGTACTTTTAATATTATGTCTATAAATTTCCTGGGCTGTTTAATGTGGAAGTCAGATGTTCTTGTTGCAAATATAGTTGTCTACTTTAGGCTTTTAGTATCAAAGCTATGAAATCACTCATTCATACAGGATCAGTGTAGTGTATCTAAAGAATGTTATGTTGAAAAACCATTGATCATCCGTATGGTCTCAGCTCCAAGCTTTGCAGAGCTTTCCTTTGTCAATAAAAGGAAGGTAGTAAAAAACTCAGATGGTTTCTAATTGTCTGTCTCCAGATTTTTAGAGGACACATTTTAAGATGCATCTCTGAGCACTGTAGAAATTACTTAAAAGCAGATCATGATGAACTTGTAGATAAAGGCAACATTGTGAAGTTCTTCACTGTCATGTTAGGTTCATGAAAATTTATATCAAGCACTATGTGCATCTTGCTGAGGCAACTCTTCTTGTCTCCCAAAGATCTGATCAAAATAATCGACCATATTGAAGCTAATGCAATAAATATATCCCTTGTGAAGTTGATGACCTTAGATGGCCGGCTGTGGTAAATATAACCCTTGATACCTCCGTAAGACAGGAAGCCGTTTAAGGATAAATATTACTGTGTAGTGTGGCATAAGACCATGACCTTTTAAATGGGAAATTTTATTGTTCCTTATATGATATGGAAATTGACCCAGAATTGACAATTTGTATTATTTAGTAAAGGCCAATGGGTTTGCAAGTAAGTTTTAGCCTTTTTCCTTTATTACAGGAATTTTTGTAGAGCATCTGAGTATTACTATCCAATGCTGTTACTCTGTCAATTATACATCAGCAGCTGATTTATGAACAATGAGCTTACATGGAGTCAACATTTGTAGGGTTAAAACTTTAGAATGCTTATGGCGAATGCCTTACGCAGGATATAGAATACATGAATTGAGCAGGAATCCCCCTAAAACAAAGGAAGGTGAATTGAATTCTGTCATGACAAACATATATATAAAATCTACGAAAAAAGTTCAATTGTGTTTACTCTTAGTACAATCAAAATTTCATTACTATACTCAGAGCTTTTTTCTTGAAAACAGTTGCTTTTAATAACTTAAAAAGAACATTAGAAGTATTCAGATGCTATTTTGGGTGGGGTGAGGAATGTTGATTTTTCCTAACAGAAACACTCTTCATTGTAGAATTGGCAAGGCATATCTTACAATATAAGCTTATATAATGAAAAAGAGCACCCAGTACTACAGTTTTACAAGGATTTCCAATGACAAAAGAAACAAAACCATAATTTAGGTATAAGTATTTTACTGTTATATATCACATTGAGCCCATACCTATAACATATATTGAGGCTAATGACTTAAACTTTAAGTGCAAAGGTGAATTCAGTTTTGTATTAATCTATCCATATCAGGACAGCTTTTTACTTGTTCCTGTTGTCCTGCCTGAGCTCTCAGCTTTACCAATAAGCTACGCACCAATTTCTCCCATCAAGATATCTGCTGCAGAAGAGGTTGAGAGTTTTATTGAAAAGGTCATGCCAGCAGTTGAAAAAATCATAGCCGGAGAGGAGGATAGTAAGGTAAGGATATGAGGTGCTGTTTCCTAGAAAAAGGAGGCTCAGGGAACTGTGCATTGAACTGAACTATAAAACTTAAATATTTTAAAATAAATTCCTTTTACAAGTATTATTTTACATTTACTTTATTATAGACTTTCATACAATATGACGATAATTGTTTTGAGAGTCATGATAATATAATAATAATTATTTGTACTGATGTCATGGATCGAACTGATTCTGAACTTAGTTTACATGTTTACCTTTATAAGATGTTACTTAGTCATTATGTTGTGGAGCGCATCTGTTTAGTGGCATGACTCACTGTAATGGAGCAGAAAGGTCCAGGCTTGATTTGGATTGCAAATGTCTTCTGAGAAATTTGACTCTCCAGATTTTTTTTCCATAAAAGTTTGGATAAGGTGAAAAAAAAGAAGAAAACTTATTCATCTGATGTTTCTTAAAGTTGATTTTACTGCCTTTCAGAGAAACAAATTGTATTATGTTAATTATATATTATATGAAGTTTGTCATTGTTTGGCTGAGGAATGTCAGCACTGTCATGGTCTTTGAACAAAATTTGAGAGAGAGAGAGAAGTTCTAGATGTGTATATTTCCTCTTGGATTTAAATATATGATGCTGATTTTATTGGATTTTTAATATGTCTTCAATTGTTTGTTTGCTTTTTTTCCATTACAGGAATTGGATGTAAAGGTAGTCAGAAATATACAAATCAATCATCGTTATCAAGAATTTAAGAAAAATTTCACATTTGATGATGAAGCAAAACGAATTGTTCCCCTTGAGAGCAAAATTAAATCACCTGCAGATATTCAGGGCAAATTAGTTTTCGCATATGCCACTGATGGGCTTAAACTCGCCGCATGTTTGTCACAAACTATCCATGATGATTGTCCCAACATCAGAGCAAGCTTACTCAGTTTTAGTCAATCTGAAGTCAGAAAAGAAATTGACAATGCTGATATCATCATTATATTTGTGTCAGACGAGTTCCTTCAAGCTCAGCATCATGTGGAAGAGCTTCACATTGCACTCTGCCGTCAGCGCACTGTAACAGACAGCACAGTTGTTTATCTTGTACAGGTAAGATCTAGATATTAACAAAAGTTGGTATGGGGTGGAGCAGAGGGTAAGATCGTATCTTTGCTTAATCATAAATATTGGTATTGCAAGGGAAGGAAGTGTATACATGTTTGGTGGAAAGGATTTTAAATACTTTATTTTTAAATTATCGAATCTGATAGATTTTATAGTTTATTCTATCATGATTATTCATTTGCTGTAATATATGGATTGTGCAGATCTGGATAGAGAAGTGTGATTTTAGGTATTTGACAGCATCAGTGTGCATCAGTCATCCATCTGAAGGTAAAGTTTTAGACCTTTGGGAAAGCTCATGCTTTTCTCATTTTCCTAATGTACCAACTCATTTTAACATGTTGGTTGGTGATTGGCTATAATCGTCTACAGATTGGGACTCAGACATGTACTGATCTACACGTTTAAACATTTCCAATTGAAAATACATTTTATTGTATGAATAGAATTGAGGTCATTGCAATACAAGGACATCAACACCATGTTTTTGTTGTTTCAGCTCATGCTTGATAGTGTTTCACAAAATATTTCTTACATGCCAGGGAAGATGGCACCCTATGACATAATTATCGTACTGTTGATATAATCAGCTTTGAATTGTAACATCTTTTTTCTTCTTTATCATTTGCTTTACTTCATCTTCTCCTTTGCCTTCTCCTCCTGCTCTTTGTTTTCTTCTACTGGTGCTAATTTTTTTCTTCTTCCCCTCCTCTCTGGCTCTGCCATTTCATTTGAAAGAGTGCATATTTGTATAGGACATAGCAAAAGATAAGCCTTTGAAATGGAAACGATAGTGCTGCTCTTTTTTACCACCTTTTCCTCTATTAAGTTTATATGACAATGAGTCGCAATGAGTCGTAACAGTACTTTGTGATTATCAGAATATACTTTGCTATAATTTTATATACCTGTATGAAAGATGTCTGTGAACAGGAGTCTTTAAAGTTCTTCAATGTCTAGAAAAGAGTGATATGGAAAGAATATTTGATGATCCAAGCTAGGTTCCACCTGAAAATTTCTTTTTCTTTGACACTGAAATTTTGTCATTATAAGTTCTATTGCATTGTATTCCAACTTTCATTTTTCTAATAAAGCATTGTTTGTTTGTTTGTTTTTTTCAGATACACTTTTGAAACTGATATTGAGTCCTGAAGTTTTTCTCCTTATTATTCACAGGTTGATCATCAATCCCCTTCTCCTTTCTATTTCAACATCCTCCCATTCAGTGTTTGCGTTGATGATCCAATTTGGAAGAGACATGCGAAAGCATTTGAGATAGACAAGCATTTTTACAATGTGAAAATTGTTGGCATGCAAGGTACATACACCTGCTCTTCTGTTGAACATCTGGCACTGATGAAAGTCAAATATGATATTCTTGAAATACTTTTACAAAGGTATGTGTGCATTAGACTTCTACGATTTATGAAGAGAAAGGTTCAGTAGAACTAAGATTTGAATTTGTCTTAGGCCAAGGGCACACAGAATGCTTCACAATTGATTATAAACACAAGCGCACACGTTAAAGCTTGCTGTGGATGATTTATTTATGGAGAGAGAGAGAGAGAGAGAGAGAGAGAGAGAGAGAGAGAGAGAGAGAGAGAGAGAGAGAGAGAGAGAGAGAG
>JAOYNN010569975.1:0-13393 GCA_025770095.1 Goniobranchus kuniei
CTCTCTCTCTCTCTCTCTCTCTCTCTCTCTCTCTCTCTCTCTCTCTCTCTCTCTCTCTGCCTCTCTTTCTTTCTCTTTCTCTCTTTCTCTTTTGTCTGTGTGTCTGCCTCTCTCTTTCTCTATATCTGATTATGACTTCTTGCGAAATCTTTGTCTTCAAAACAAATGTTGCTAAGGAATGGTTTAAATTTTATCATCAGAATTTGAAGTACTTTTTATTTATGTGTTTGATGGCCATTCAAATAAAATCATTTCACAGCTGGTTCAGTCCCTCTAATTCCATACGGTCTGCCAAGTGTAAGGGAGCTCTTTCGCTTCCTGGTGTCTCTTACCAACCCTTTGGATCGACACAACACAGACGTCATGATACACATGGGCCTCAGTCTGTTGGTTGTGGCACTAGAAACAGCTGCTGATCATATCAGCTCATACAATTCATTGTTGTACCTTGTTAAGGATGAATTGAACAGAAATTTGTTCATGGTGGGTACACTGAGCATTTATGTCTTGTATCTTACAATTGCTTAGATTAATATTGCGTCTTTGGTTGTTCAGTTTTTTAAAGTATTTGATGTTGTTGGGTTTTTAAAATACATTGCCTTTCATAACATATAAGCAGAATTATGTCTGCTTAACTAGATTGTCATGAATTTTGAAGGAAATACAAAAGAATTGACATGTTACTTTAACACATGGCTTAAATTTGTGAAATGCCCTCAATTCAGATTTTAAATTATAAATCCATTTTAAATGTACATGGTCTGTAAATTAAAGACTCTTTTCAAAGTTTGGCAGCGTGGCTGTGGGGTCAAAGCTTTGGACTTGTAACCGCGATGTTCCAAGTTTGAGGCTGGGACACACTGTGGCTTTGTTTGGGAAAAGGCAGTTTACATACATTTCCTCACCTCACTCGGGTGATATTGAGTACCTGACCATAGGCAGAGGAAGATCTTTTCAGTATGCTTGAGCAAGTGCGCCTGTAGAATGGCTGCATCTGTAAACTCCACATGGAGAAGGTAATTGGTTGGAAAATGGCTTGTCAGAGAAATCTTGTAAGCGCTCTGAGCACATTTAGGGGATTAAGTGCTATATAAAATCTCAGAACACTCAGATAATATGTCAGTGTTTAATTGTTACTTTAAAAATCAGGTCACCTAGATAGAATTCTGCAGCAAGGTTGTACAGTTTTGTAAATTTGTCAAATATTAGAATTTGTTTTGAAACAATTGCCGTCATTTTTGTTAATAAAACTTATGTTAGGGGATAAATTAATCTTTTTATATTTTTTCAGATTAAAATTTTAAAAACTTTCATATTGGTAATTTAGAATTTGTTTAAGTGGCAATGTCTTAATATCTAACCTGAAGGTACAGTGTTGATGAATTTTGACACCTTTTTCATAGTCAAAGCAATCAATTATGCCAACAAGATTGTGCCCCAAATTTATTTGTTGCTGAGCAGCTCAGTTTATGCATTTGCGTACATATCAAGGGGTTTGTAGTTCAAACTCCTAGCATTGTGTGTTTAATAGTTGGTCTGGAGGAAGGACTTTGTAAACAGCATGTCTCACTTTGCCAAGGTGTGAAAGGTATCAGCTCTAATGAGCACTAATCTTGGAGCAATCTCGCATGTTAATCAGAATATGATAACATTCATGTTACACATTTCTGTTATAGCTACAGAATTGGAGATAACATGGGATCTATGTCTTAATGTCCTAGAAGGATTGCTCACGTAATAGCAATGTGATATCTATATGTCTGATTCTTTTGATTTTGTCTTCAGTTGCTTCAGTCAGAGAGACTTTCCATCTTTGCTGCATCCCTGCGACTGAGCTTCCTTTTATTTGAATCCATGAGATCTCACTTAAAATTTCAGTTGGAGGTAAATATTATAAAAATGGAATGAGTATGAAATAAGAATATTTTATGACAGATTCTCCTTGAACTTTTTTGTCTCATATTTACTCACATCCTTTGCTTTGTTTCCTTTCATCTCTTTCCTCTTTTTCAGTTTCTGTATTGCACATATATTTATACTTGCCTTTTTGTGTACTTATTCATGCTGTTTTTCACATATTTTGTAAGTTCCAAGTTTGTCACTTTTTAAAAGCCTTCCATTATAAATGTCTTCGATGCCTCATTCTAACATAAAATGTAACATTTCAAAATAAACTTCTCCTGTGTGTGGTAGTGATAACATTAAATGGATGAATGCTACAGCATTGAAACATCATGAAGACTGTTTCTTTTATTTCTTTTTAAAACAGAACTATTTGTTACGACTGAGTGACATAGTGGTGTCTGATAGTTTGAAGATAACCTATGATCATCGGGAAATTGCACTCGACCTTATTGTACAAATGTGGAGGATACCAGGACTGGTGACAGAGCTCTACCTGAATTACGATTGTGATTTGTATTGTTCAAATCTCTTTGATGACCTTACAAAGCTTTTGTCCAAGGTAAAGTGGTTTTCAAGCCTCATGAATGTGTTTTTGTACTTACCTTTTAAACTGGCCACTGAGATTACTTCGGCAGTCTAAAAGAGCAGTCAAATAAACAAATAAACCTTTAAGTGGCTCTTTATAATGTGTATCATAAAGACATTATATCTGATCCCACACCAGCCAGGTCTGAAGTTTAATCTTTCGATTTCAATAATTTTTTTTTTGTAATGGCACTTCTTTTAAAAATTGTTTCATGAAATTTTCCTTCTGTTACATTTTTTGTATCCTTTATACGATCAATACACATGTCTGTAGAAATCTAATGCATCTTTAATCAGATGTCTATGTTCTAGAAAGATTGGAGGATGGATCAGGGTGTGGGGCTTTTAATGCGCACACTTTAGGGGAGGGTATGGAAGAGTGCTATTAAAGGTGTTACTCTGTTATTTGAACGTACCAGTTTAGAATCCCATTTCAGGCTTCTTTTTTTTTTGGGTTTACTCCTGTTCATGAAAATTTACCCCTCTCTGCCTAGTGGGACATGATGGGTTATTTGTATTTCATTGACTATAAACCTGAGGACTTATCTGATTTCCTTTTTCTTTAAATATTTGGAATGCCAATACATGTGCATGAGTTTAATTAATTTCATTTATAATTGTTATAGTGATGGAAAGATATTTTAACGTCTTTCATTTCCAAGAATGCGTTTCCTGTATCTGGACTGTTTACAATTCACCTGTTGTCCCTTGATGCCCTGTTGACTGTTGTGGACAGTATAGAACAGCACTGCCATAGTAGGACTTTAGCCAATCCTACCTCAGCTGTCACAAAGTCTGCCCTTGGAACTACAGATATGAGCAACAGTACCAACCAGTCAGAAACATTGCCATCAGGTATTATACACTACAAGCCAGATACTTAAATCCTCCATCGTGGACACAACTTTGCATCAGATGTCTTGTGGTGCAGCCAATCAACTTCATTCTGATTAGTTTTATTTGCTCCCTGATGCATTTCTCAACAAATTCATTCAAAGTTCTGTTTAACTTTATTTTAAAAAATTTATGTGTGTGGAATTCTATAGTTTTCAAAGAGATACCATGGTGGTGCACAATACCAGGAAGGAAGTAGAGGTGGGTTTTTTTTTTTAGATAGCTGAGAGACATGCCAGAAACTAAGCAATGCATTTTCTACCAAGACCTAAATGTTGAGGCAAGCAAAAGACAGCAATTGTTAGTTCACTTTGACCTGAGGAGAATCCATGGTATAGCCACACTCAAACTTAGAAAAGTCACTCTCCTAACAATTATGACACCTATTGGATAAAAGAAATGAGTGGAAGCACAGTATAGCAAGAATCTATGAAGCAGCACAGGTGGAAAAGTTGGACAATTGTCCCACAAAAGGGCATTGAGACAATTGATAATGCATAAATGAGAAAGGTCTGTGAGGTTTAAATCTTTATTCATTTAACAAACTACAACCTGCATCAAAGTCATACATCAATTTTAAGTGGGTTTTTTTTCCTGTTTGTTTTTTTGTTTTTTTTTTTATCGTTTTTTTGTCTCCATTTAAATTGAGAAAACAGTTACAGTTAATAGAATTCTGCAGCTACATTATAATTTCTTTAAATTTCCTTAAAATTGAGTTAATCTGTCTGCACCAGGAATATCTTGGTGTGATGGCTGCAGGATTCTGTGATGTTTGGAAATATTTCTTATTGTCAGTAGATTGTATTAGAATTAATACAATGTTGAACAGTATAATGTAAAACATAAATATTCAGTTTTATTAAAAAGAAATATGTTGACTTTGACAATATCTATTTCATAGCTCTGAAAGGAAAGGAGGTGCGCAAAGGCCCAATGATAAAACCCAACCGTATGGTGAAAGTGTCAAGTAGGATTCCAACTCGGGAAGAATTAGTAGAACTGAAACAGAAGAAAAAGGTACATTTTCAGAGTATTTTGTTTTCTATTTTTTCTATTTCTTTTAAAAATTGTCATTACCAGAACGTGTTTCCTATTCACAATGACTTACCATGATTTTTTTTTTTTTCCCTTGACTTACCATGATTAATATCAAGTCCATAGCTTGCTGTCTCATCTTGTTAATATTCCTTTATGGTAACAACAATGATTTTCACTTCAGGGATCTCTTGTTTGTATTTCAAAGATGCATTAGCAATAATAGGTCATTTGTTGAAAATGCCATGATCCTTTTATTCCAGATTTACCAAATTGGCACTGAACAGTTCAACAACATGAAGCCGTCCAAAGGCATTGCCTATTTACAAGAGCAGGGTCTTCTATCAAGTCCTCTTAATCCCATAGAGGTTGTGACATTTTTGAAAGAAAATCATCGTCTTGATAAGAAAATGATTGGTGAATACATTAGTGACAGGAGAAACAAAGAGGTTCTGGAGGCTTTTGTTCAGTGAGTTTTAACTTTTGTTGTAAATATTTTATAGTTTTCAGATGTCTTTATATTTCTTAAATTTTACTGTAAAAAAGTACTTAGATTGTTCTTAACTTTGAAATTGGTGTAGAAGTTTTTCAAAAGCAGCCAATTTTCTAAATTTGATGTGGAGAAAGACAAACTGGAGGATTTCTTCAAAGAAAAGATATTTGAATCCATTTGGTGTATATAGATCTCTTTGGCCAGTCGTTGAAAGCTGCTGTTGTTAAGATATGGGCTTGTAATATTGAAAAGAGGGTTCTCCTAGAATATTGAAAAGAGGGTTCTCCTAGAATAAGGTATGGTTTATGATAACTGAACACTAGGCAGTTTGTATTTTAAAAAAAAGAATGTCTGCTCACGAACTGCAAGTGGTTAGTTGGTGGCATGAATATCCTCAGCATCACAAATTATATTTGAATAGTAAATCAAGTAAATTGCTTTAACAATAATCAGAAAAAGGCATGAAAACATCAATATCACAGATGATGAGAGGAACACCTAATGGCATGAAGAACATCAATATCATAAATGATGAGTGGAGCACCTCATATCACAAATGATTAGAAGATTGCCAAATGGCATGAAAAACATCAATATCACATGATTAGATGAGCAACATAGGGCATGAAGAACATCAACATCACAAATGACGTGAAAGGAGCTGCAAATTGCATGGAGAACATCCGTATCACAAACAACATTACAGAAGCAGTAAAGGACATGAAAAATCAGAGGCTCCTGCGATTCTGCGTTCATGGCCAATATTTCCGCATTTTAACTCTGCGCCTACCGCTCTTGTTGCGGTATGGATAATGAACGAAAATTGCGACTATCGCAAGGGCAGACCTGCCAACTCCTTTTTTTTGCCAGGGTTACCACATTTTTTGACTGAGTCTCGAGAACTACGCTGGGGTTACCCGTTTCTTTTTGCATGGTTAATAAATAATTTTAAAAATCCGTGGAATTGAAAATTTCTGTAGATCTGCCCCATAGGTACCATGAGGGATCTGTGGGGGCTGGTAGAGATCCATGGATGGCCATGGATTTGCGTTTTTCTGCTTGCACGGATTCGTATGCTCTTTTCACTATGTGCCTGGAGTCACTTCACATGACAGAAGGGGCAATACGGGCGCATCCATTTTGGATAGTATATATTGATTGAGCCTAGGACTACCTGAGTCGTGTTCCCGAATTCGGCCCTCGACTGCCGTGCGCGAAATTTCAATATATTTTCTAGCCCTCAGCACTTGGCATGCTTTCTTTGTTTCTTGGATCTAATCCCATGCTACACCTGCATTGAACTTGGTGCCATACAATGCTCAGCTCTGTGGAAAGGACAAGATGGAATCTCCTTGGCCACCTAACCACTGATACCCACAAGAAGATTTGATAAATCTTGCGTTTTAAGTAACAAATGAACAAAGGCCTGTTTTTTTTAGCCCCCAAATAAAAACAACAACCTTGTGTATAGCAGCATTTCATCCATGAATTCATCAAGCATGGCCTTTCAGCAGTAATCTATGGTGTCTGTACAAATCCAAGGTTCGATAAGTTTGTTTTTGTTTTTCTTTTCACCCTCTAATCAAACCCAGTTTTTTGTTGTTCAACCCAGATTTTTTTGGTTGACTACCATGTTTTCTGCTGGTAGGGGGTTGGCAGGTCTGCAAGGGGTGCTGGTATACAATGCAAATTTTTTGTTGACTCGAATACTTCCGGTATTGAATTGCTGCAACTGCCATGTGTTAGAGTAGTCAATATTCTATGGGAAAACGGAAAAGCACTTTGTAACTAACGCTTGGCAAATTTTCACCGAATTTTTTTACCAAACAACCTCTGGAACAGCAAGGTGTTTACTGAGCTCATCGAGGATCTCCAATCACAGGATATGGGCTCAGATTTGGCCTCATCGAATGATGACGACCATAATTATGAAATATCTCACAGTTCTGATGATAGACAGGACTCAAGTAAGGACGATTTTGACCTAGATTCCTGTGGGCCGTCAAAACTAGAAAAGGGGGCATAGCTCTCACAATGTAAACACAAGAAGGAGGAAAGATGATTGACTAGTAGATCTAGATCCAGCAGCAGAACGGGATAAATGTAATGATGATAATAGATGGACTGAGGATTTGGATTGTTTCCTTCTAGGCCTAATATTCCATTCAGTGGGGTTTCAGGCTCACATCTCCCAAAAGGCCATAAAAGAAGAAAGTGAGCCAGTGGAGTTTTTCTTGATGATTTTTTGGCAAGGAGCTCTGGAAAACGTTAGAACAAGAGACAAATAGATAGACTAGAGATCAACTAAGACTACAAGAGCCATTGTATCCAAAAAGTAGGTACAAGGAATGGACTGCAGTGACTTAGAAGAAATTTTATAGTTCTTATACAATATGGCTCTGGGTAAGAACAGATGAAGTTGCATGGTGTGTCGGCAGCTTTTTTGTGTTGTTTTTTTTTTAAGACAGATTTTCACACAAAGAGGACTGTACAGCTTAGACATTTTGTCAAAATAGCAAAGAACATTCAAATGACAGATAAAGCATGAACCCAACACGGCGCACGCCAACAAGCGAAAATCAGGATTTTAGCTGTCAGGACTTACCGCTAATAAATCTCTGAGCACGGTAACCCGATACGCCTCCCACCTCCGTTAGACGGGGATCCCCCTATGGCTCGCAGTGTGCCCACTGTAAGTCAGAATCTTGACATTTTTAATCGTTAATTGAAAAGTTAGGGTTAAGAATCAGTCTTTTTCTGACCACAGTATGAAAGTTGCACATTTTCTGTCTAATTCTAAGAAAAAATTTGGTTTTTATGACAATTCGTGTAATTTCTATGGTGTTGGGAATAGTTGCTTATTTTTGCCGTTTTGTTACATTTTACTGCTAATTAATTTATTAATCTTGAAAACAACACCTGTGATTTTTTTCACTTTTGATTGCGTTGTTTTTTTACATTCACAAGTATTTCATCACGGTAAATCTTAATTTCCCACCATTAATTTCCGGCCTCAAGCCGTTGTACTTTTATCTCTTACGATAGGGTGGTAAGACAAATTTGACGTACTATTTTACTATGTGTCAGTCTTTGAGTTCCTGTATCATTCTATTCAAGAGTTGCTGAAGACTCAATACAATGGCCAATAGTGTTGAAGAGCACAAAAGGGCATTAAAAGGGTGTTTAATTGCTCCTCATTTTTTGAAAGTGGTTGTCTAATGGATTTATTTGAATGAATGAATAAATGAAGCTGCTAAATGGTTGTTGGATGATGTAGGCCTACTGCTAAATAGATCTAGATATAGTGGTGAAAACTGTCATCGGGTATGTGGTGGTTTCAGCAGCTTGCTACCCTGTCATCATTTAATTTTTGCTGCATTCATCAGTATTCTTATCTACAGTTAATTGTTGTAGGGCTACATCTTTGTCAAATGATATAAGACGTGCTTTTGGAAAGTTATGCTGTTGTGGTGGATTCAGGCTCGCTACAACTAGCACCAAGTTATGTTGGCCCACATGATACAGTAGGCCTCCATGATTTCAAGCACAACATTGTTTCGTAGGCCTAATTATAGTCTCGAGTCCTTGTTCCCAACGGTTGTTATAAATATCTCAGAGAGAAGATCACCGAAGCGATAGTTGAGCACAAAACATAAATACCAACTTTGGCACACTCAACACATGGCTTAGTATAATACACTCATCAGTTACATACACAGATCCATTAGACCTAGACGAAGTAGCAAACATTCTAACTTCAATTAACACCTTCATGATCTCATACAAAGAAACATTTCCAAATAAGATTATCCCAAAACATTACATTCTAATGCATCCCTGCATTCCCTTCTACGTACAAAGTGGGTTTGGACTGGGCTTTCTAGGTAAACAAGGCACGGAAGCTAGCCACCAAGCCATATTGCAAACTTGAAAATTGAAAACAAGAGTATGGAATAAGGATAAGGAACGAGAGGGGCAGAATGGCATTTGTTGTAAAGTCTCATCTCATTCAAGTGTCACCGTTATTCCACACTGATAAAACATCTCGGGGGTGAGGGGTGGGAATCCTCTTTCATTACTATACCAAGAAATAGTTTTTCATGATAAATATCAGTCATGTGAATACAGCGTATATTGTAATGTCTGTTTATAATATAAGCCACCATTGCTGTGATCTTTTTCTTTGAAATTATGGGTGTTGTATCTAACTCTAATGATGAAATCCTTTTCATCTTCGTGTTCAATATTGACACTTGTACATAATACGGCATGTCATGAGTTGTGGGCTATTTGTAGACACTCCCGTGCTGGCCGGATGTAGCCATTTCGTAAGTTTATTTCATGATGTGTAATGACTGTGTTTGTCAAATTTCTTTTTGAACGTAGGTGTTGTTTGAGAGATATTAATCAGTGAAGTAATTCCATGAGATTCTAAAAAAATCTGTCAGCTTTGATTGAATATTAAGTGAGATTGGTAAAACTTACCAATGCGAAATTTGGACTGTAAAGTGATTAATAAACTCCAATGCCAATGGTAATCTGTCAATTCTCATATCTTGTCTGGTTATGTCAGGGCAATAGCTTTAATTAGATGGTCAAAATGTGAAAATCCAACTTTGCCAGCAACCTTTGTCACGGTTGACTGCCCACGGCTAACTGAAACCTGATTTGGTGGAGACACGGGAGCAGCGCGCTGCACTAAAATTTCACCTCGTCAATGCCATGACAATCATTTCCATATGAATTTTATTATATTTGTAGCCATTTGACATCTCAGGCAAGAAGAAAACAATGGACAAAGAAAAAGAACAAATATTTCCATGATTTATTTTCCTCATTCAAAGCAAAATAATTCACATTTGATTGAAAATAGATATTTTTATGTTATGTAAATGAACCATGATCCTCTCCTATGCATTTATTTGTGCTAAAATGAAAGGGTATGTGATTTATATGTTATAGGATGGTGCCTTTATGTGATTGCGTTTGGTATTTTCTAAAAAGTTTAAATCAGATAATATACCCTTGAAACAAAAATTTACCAAAACAAAAGTATCCTATAGATAGATTTGAAAATGTGTGTGTGTGTGTTTATTAGCTGTTTATCTTTATTATGTGTCAGTTTAATATCTCTAACTGACATAGATTTTGAGATACAATTTTTTGAAGAATCCTATACATTCCCAGCAGTCAAAGGTTGTAAGCACTAAAGTTTGCAGCAGTCAGAGTCAGCCTTGTACAATCAATGAAAATATTCACGAGTCATTGGCCTTCTGTTTAATTTTGAGTGGTCATGTTGGTCAACTTAAGAAGTTTAAGTTGTGGTAACTCCTGCGCTATTTAGGGATCAAAGCTGAACAACTTCCGGATCACTGCTTTGTCCCTTCTTTCAAATCAGACTAGCCTAGCCTTCTCTGTCTCATGTAGCTTAGGCCTAGCTTATCAATCAGTTTCATCGTTGATCCAATGAGTCAGTGACTGCCTTGTGCATTTGATAGCCTTCATTTGTGATTTCTTCTCATAGGTATTAAGGCTACCGATATTACTTTTGTAAACATTGATCATGCCTCCTCCAAAAAAGAAATTACATATGGATCAAAAATTCAGACAGGAGGTGGATTTGGAATTCTAGATCTAGAATAGATTAGCTTCTAGACAGACTAGAATCTAGATCTAGGTTTAGAACATATCTAAATTAGTGAAAAATGGAATTTGATTGTTTCATTGAAGCAATTTAGATCTAGATCTAGCTTTAATGCAAGGTGTTCATAGTGTGAATGTGATTTTACTGGTAGTGCGTGGTAGAATGGTATGTTGATTCCACTTTTTTGCTTCAGATTCCACTTTTTCAGTCCTGTGATTCCTCTCACAGGGTGTTGGGGGTAGGAGCCTCTGTATAAGAGGAGGAGCAATTTGCATGAAGAACATCTGTATCACAAACAACATTACAGAAGCAGTAAAGGACATGAAGAATACCAATATCCCACATGATATAAGAGGAGGAGCAAATTGCATGAAGAACATCAATATTGCATATCAAATAAGAGCAACAGAAAATGGCATGAAGAAAGTCATTATCACAAATGTTATCTATTAACATCCTGACACTCTGGACACTGCTGTACATGCTCTATTTCCCCAGTCCAAGATCTAGCAAAGAGTATTTTCTAGTGTTGATTCCAGTATTTCTTTGATTAATGATATGACAAATGAAATCTGAGAAGCAGGAAATTGTATGAAAGAACACCAGCATCACAAATTAAGTACATTCAGGAACAACCACAGTGACATGATGTTTGACAGTTAATGAAGAAATTGACAACTTCATCACTATCTCAAATTCAAATGAGTCCTAAGAAACCCAGTTTTCAATATATACAGAAAGAAGCTTGAAAATTATCTAATTTTTTTTTCTCTAAAAGGAAATGTGAACGGTGATACTATTTCAATCTAGAATAGTGTTTTGTATTTAAAATCCCTTGTGATTGGAAGAATTATTATCTAAGCATCAATGGTTCTTCTGTCTTAGATTTATGCATTATGTTTTTGAGAAAAAAATGTTGTCTTGTTTTGTTACCTTGTGTTAAGTGTATCTCTCATGAACACTATCTGGAATTCATTGCAGTTCCTTTAATTTTGAGGACACCCGTGTTGACGAAGCTTTGAGAATGTACCTTGAGTCTTTCCGTATGCCGGGAGAAGCACCTGTGATATCATGGCTGATGGAACATTTCTCAGAGCACTGGCATGTAAGTGGATTGAAAGCTTTTAATGAAAGTGCTTTAAGTATGAGACAAGGCAGTTTGTATTAGGTTATTACATTTTCTGGGAAATTATGTTGCATGCTTATCTAGAGTATTGGTTATCTGGCATCTTCTGTTCCTGACAAAAATTCCTGATAAGTTAACATTGGTCTCTTGATGGCTGTAATGTACATGCACAGGAAGAGGGAAAGGTTAGAATGAGTTAAAATTGAATCTATGGTATTACCAATCAGAAACGCCATGATAAAAAAAACCAAAACAACCCAAACCCGAGCCTGAATGTGCTAATGAAAATAAAAGCGGATGTGAAAACTTCACAACTCCATAATGTCTTTTTTTAGTATGTGATTGATGTATCATATCAGAATCATTATGGTCATTTGGCCATTCCAAGCCATTACATGTCAACACAGTTTTTTTTGTTTTTTGTTTTTTGAAATATTGGAATAGGGCGTCATTTTATTGATGAGTAAATTAAATACACTCTCCACTCTTTCCTTGAAGCCCTGAGATCATCCCTATGGGATGTACTGGGCATAATCCACAATCAAACTCAAACCACTCTTTCCTTGAGGAGACATCCTCTTAATTACATTGTGTGTGTGTATTACATGGTGTTCCACATAAAACGCAATCTATGGATTCTTTTTTGGCGTTCATTTGGTTTAAGTTGCCCAAGGGCACCATGTTGAATCTGAAAGTCGGCCCAGCATTAAAAAAAAAAAAAGTGGGTTCAACGTTGTTAAATGTCTATGAATACAAAATAAAGCTGAATAATAATGTATTAATTGAAAGTTTTAATGCAAATGGAATTATTTAATAATTGTTTCCAATGAAGAGAAGTGAGAGACAAGGAGTCAAAAACTTGATCAGTAAATATTGAACTGTACAGAAATTTCAGCGATTACATACAGACCTTCAACAAGGGGCGAAATATACACTTATAAAATTTTGGCATGCATTGAAGCCTGCTGATGGGCTATTGAAGCCCCATGGGTTGCGTTTTATGTGGAATACCCTGTATATCATGCAGACCTACTCCTACATATTTTATATACACACACACACACACACACATAAGTGAGATAAAACGTAGATCTCTAGGAATCAGGAAGTACAAGTCAATTATTAAATTAAGTATGTTTGTAAGTCTTTCCTTTTTGTTTCAAATCTTAATCAGAATCTGTACATTGTCCTGTGTCGGTATGGTGGTAATTGTCAAGATAAGTGCGATAAGACTAATAATAGCACGGTACCAGTGTAGCGCGCCAAACTGACTCCCACGCAAAGGTCATCACAGCGCCTATGGAAAAAGTCAGACGAAAGGCTAGCCACAAGTAAGAGACAGAACAGAAGTAGTAGAAAAGATTTTCAGGTGAGGAAAAGTGTCCAAAAAGGGAAACAGGCATTTAAAATAAATAACAGAATCTATAATATGTAGGCCTACAACATTATCAAATAATTAGAAGTAAAGCTATATATTATGGAAAGATGATTTACAGACAAAAAAGGAAAATATCATCTCTCTAAATAAAAAAAAACCCATACCTAATTAACAATGGCTATCAAGCCCCAAACTGTGCATTCTCCTCCTCCTCCTCATCCTCTTTCTTCTTCTTCTTCTTCTTCTCCTCATCCTCTTTCTTCTTTTTCTTCTTCTTCTTCTTCTTCTTCTTCTTCTTCTTCTTCTTCTTCTTCTTCTTCTTCTTCTTCTTCT
>JAOYNN010570086.1:0-11473 GCA_025770095.1 Goniobranchus kuniei
CTCTCTCTCTCTCTCTCTCTCTCTCTCTCTCTCTCTCTCTCTCTCTCTCTCTCTCTCTCTCTCTCTCTCACTCTTCCTCTCTCCCCCTCTCTCTTCCTCTCTCCCTCCCTCTCTCTCTCCACCTCCCCCCCTCTCCTGCTCTCTCGTATGTGTTTTTATGTGTGTCCTCCAGTCCTCAGCGAGGAAACCTTTTCATTCATAAATTCGGTGCACGCTTCAAAGCCGTCGTCAACACCAAGATACCAGTATGCATTAAATATAAAGAAAACACGCTCTGTGACATTCAATCCAATTCATTCATCCGTATTTATTTGTTAATGGCTATGTGCCTGTTTTGCTGGCGTGTTCATTTCAGGAAGTACGATTTGCACATTTTTCATGGGGCCTTAGACATAATATTAAAGCGCTTGATTTTTGTTTTGATTCAGCCTGGTTTTGTTTGTTTGTTTGTTTGTTTCCTTTTGTTATGTTTTGTTGTTGGTTTTTTATGCTCTTTCTTTATTTGTTATGTTTATCCAGTCGAAAATATTGACTAAGTTGCGTTACAAAGTCCATACTTTTTCTCACCCAATATCAAGAAACAAGAGATTGATATTCTCAATGGTTAAAGTGTTTACATCAGTATTTGTTTGTATTTTCCAATGCTTAGAAACAACCATTGCGATGCGAAAACCATAAGGGAAGTTGTAGAGCCACGGACTGACTATCTTGCGATCAAACCAAAAGGCCTTCGTGCGAAATAGTTTGGCATGATAATACAATGTATTATAAAGTCCATTAATAATGTTTCCCTCTGCATGCAATATTATTATACCGTGTTTTAAGTCGACTACTGTTTGAATCGTGCGTTTTTTCAGGTATGAGGAGAACATCAATCATTGGTTACGTTGCCGACGTTTTTTCCCCCCCTCCTCTCGTAAAGGTGACAGTTGCGGCAGTACAATCGACGTCACCTAGCTAGTGAATTAATGCAGGCAAAATTAAACAACCATACCAAAGGTTGTATACACGAAGTGTTAAAACAACTGGTTTAGTGGAAAACTTTGGGTGTGGAGGAAGCGGCAAGTGTTAGACCTGTGCTCATCGCAACAAGGGATATCTTACACAAGATCAGCCATGTGTATTATTGTGTCATAAATTGACATTCTCTATTCTTTTTTCTTCTTCTTCTGCTGAGGTATGTTCACAAATTTACACACACCCTGGAGTGAAAGAAGGAGCACGTCTCCTAAATGAAAACCCGCTGGCACTAGAAATTGAACTGATGTAAGGTCGCGCAAGCCAGTCACAAGTTCCTCTAACTTGATGTGTTCGTCACAAGTTCTCTTTGACTATATTTCTTAATAGAATTATCTACCACACTGAGATAGATATACAGGCAAAAACAATAATTTATGTACGAAATACGATTTATCATGCAAACTTAATATTCTGTATTCACCCACACATACGACGGTGAGTCGATATCCGATACGGTATGTCTATTACTCCAGTATTTGTATTACGTTTGCAGATACAAATGCCATATATAACGTTATCAAGAGCATTTTTGCGTGCCCATACGTTTATGAAGATGATTGAAAATGTTCATTGATCTGGTAAGGACCATCAATGCAGTATGAGATTATGTAGTTCGTTTCCTGTAATCAATGAAATTAAATACATAATGTACTACGTCCACAGGGCCATAATGTATGACTTGGTTAAACAACATGGTCTTGTCAGCGAGATGTATTACATATTATCTTAAATCTTACTATTTTGTATTATATTTTTGTAAATATAAAAGTGGGGAGTGTTTTCATGGCGATGAGTATACTATTATTCCATGTTATCGTTTGCGAACGCTCGGCCCACGCCCTACGCCTGGCCGCATAGCGAAGCTGATTCTGAGGCTGTTGTGGTATGTGGTTTTCCTCCCTCCTCGTTTTCTCTCGCTTTTACTCTCTCGCTCACCCTCGCGCCATCCCTCCCTTCCCGTTTGCTTTACCAAATATTCCCACCCTTCCCGTTTGCCTGGCTTGCCAAGGTCACTCCTCCCTGGCCGAATGTGGGTCAAGGGGTCAAAGCAGAAGTGTTCAGGCAAGGAGAGGCTGATCGTACTTCGCTCTGGTTTCTCCTACCGCGCTACTGCCGTTCCTCATCTTTTGTTCTTCAGGCGTGCGTGTGCCGATTTCTTTCTTTCGTTTTTTGTCGAAGGCACCGATTCCTTCGGAGCGGAAACTTTTGATGTTGTTTTTGTCAGGTGGGCGGAGAGCGGGGTCGCTTGTACCATCAGATTTGCTGCTCCCCCCCCCCCAACTCTTATTTCATAAAGCCTCTTTCTACCCATAGACATGGGCATTACGAGGTGGACACATCTCATAGCTCAGAGATGGATATTGGATTCGAATTGTCACATGAATTCGTACTATAATGATATTGCAATTAAACACCACTTACTTGCCAATGATTATCTTCGCTTGGAAATTAATTCAAGCTATAAAAGACATTACTTAATTTTTTTTTGTCGCGATTTAAAAATAAGAACAAGAAAAAGATAACAATAAAAAAGAAAACAGGTGAAAACAACAAACGAAAAATATGGAAAACGAACGAAAAGAAAACAATAAAGAAACTAAAGAAATTAAGGGGGGAAAAAAAAAACAAAGAAAAAGAAATTAAAGAAAACAAAACAAAAAAACAGTGGATTATGCGCTATATAACAGCTCACTTAAAAAACAAAACAAAAGCAAATTTAGAAAAAACCAAACAAAGCACACACCCACCCACAAAAAAGGTTTTGAATCTGAATCCTTTTAGATTATGTTATAGTCCTAAGTTTTCAGCAAAGTTGTTCCTACCCTTCTAAAAAGAAGCTTTACTCATTGAAATTAGCTTGAGTCTTTCTTTTCTTTATCTTTAACAGGTATAGCACTTTCTTTTACTCGTGAGCCATCCAGCCAAACCGCCCATATAGGAGGAGTGGCCAGATTTGAATGCAACATCAAGGCTGAGCCAATAGTCTTCTATGTATGGCACAAAGACAATGAACAACTTCAACCTCTTCAGAATGACAGGTTGTCAATATAATTAACACCCCCGTCTCTCACCTGTCTGCAATTTATCATTGTTGAACTCTAAGAGACCGGGTTAAGTTTTAATTATACAATGCAATGTCTTGCTGGTTATACTGCTGAAATATTTGAAGATTTTGATGTTTTACATTTTAATTTTTATCAATGGACAGATCTTTTCATGTACTTTAATGAGCACCTAAATCCCCACCTATTTAATGCCCACTTCTTATGCCTTTTATTTTAGAGGAACCCAATTTTTTTCAATCTAAATTGCATCTGTATATGTCTGTTTCAAAACCAGTGTTCTGCTTAAATGTTCAGTGTTGGCATTAACATCTTCAACTCATCAGAAAGTTTTTCCCCTATAATATCAGCAATGAAACTAATCTAATTCCATCAGTGACGTACATTTAACTTGTTTGCAACATTATCACCCTTCATAATCATCTCCAATGTGTACAGGAATGAAGGCTGATTGATGTTCTCTTCTTGTTCACTCACCATGCCATATGGCTTTTGATCCGTCAGCTCACTAGTTGTCACAGGGCAATAAAATTGAGCAAGCTTCCTGAGGCCATCCATGCATCTTCCATAGATTTTGTAATTTCCAAGAAAATGTCTTGCATTTTAAATAGACTGGCCACACATCATTGAATAAAGAAAGAGCCAGCGTCTTTGGGTTTTTGTCAAAATGGCAAAGGAGGGTCAAGCGGTCTGTGTACTCCATGCCTACGTTTGAAGAACTTTAATGGTTTCAGATGTCAACTAATCACCCAATTTTTAAAGCTGTGATCTGGTGTGGCCTAATTGCCCTTTTGGCCTATATACTGGTTTTGTCTTCATTCCAAGCATCAGCCACTCGGCCGTCACTTTTGTATTATTAAAACATTTTTGTTAAAACATCTGTCTTTACCTTGTGTCCAAAGCATTTAAATAAGAGCATTCAAGCTAATGTTATCTGCCGTTTTCATTTGAAAGGGCCAGTAAGGAAACATTTTTGAGTCACTTGTTTTTGTTTTCGAATAGTATAGACGCAATAAAAACAAATGTGGATGTCTAAAATTTGGAAAAAAATATTATATTTGATGAAATGAGAGACATTTTGTAATTTAAAGCATTGCCTATAATGCAAAACGACTTGTCAGTTTATCGCTATTGCACAGAAACTAAGTTGTCAGCTAGAGGCAATATTGGCTCTTCCAAATGAAAACTGCAGTAATTGAATGAAGAATCGAAAGGTACAACAAGGACCATGTTTGCTTGGGTCTGAAATTTAATTTCTGTTGTCCTGAATTAAAACATTCCAGAAAATGAAGATTTGTTTTGTTCATACATGTTTTAGCATGTTAAAGATGCAAAGATATTTACAACACTTTTTAATGGTTGTTTCTCAGATTTAACCTCCTGTCATCCGGCGTTCTGCAAATTTTAGATGTGGAAGCCAGTGATGCTGGCCAGTACTGGTGTCAGGCTACAAATGCTGCTGTTCAGGGGAAAGTTAATAATATACGCTGGCGAATAAGTCGTCGTGCAGAGCTGACAGTGTTGCCAGGTATCATGACATTGTATTTTGAAATATGTCACCCACAGATTTAAAGTATAAAGAGATATTTAATATTTAAAAAAACAACTTTTGAAAGTCTGTAAACATGAATTCTGCACTTGTATTTATAATGCTAATCCTAGAACTGCTAGTGTCATGGCAATGTCTTTGGGAGGCTGATCCAAGAAACAAGGTTGCCTGGTGCTGTCTCTAGGCAGAGTGGCAAGGCAGCTGATTTTCAGTTTTCAGTCATTGTACATGGCTGAACTGTTCATGATGAATATCAATAATGATAATAGAAGGTAGATCTACTTAAACTGTTTAAGATTATCAAAAGACAATCCTATACTTAATCTTTAAATTATTATTGACTTTGGATGGGATTATTGAGGGTGCTGAGGGTGGTTTAACAGTGGGAATAAGGAATGAAGTCAAAGGGAAAGTTGTCCGCCCTGAAATTTATGAGAGTCCAATTAGTCAGAGTAACAGTGAGATGAAAAAGATCATAAGGATGCAAAGATGGGAAACTTAGAAGTGAAGTTGAGGGCATGCTGGCTATGTATTGAGACAGGAACGGGGAAAAATAAACTTCAAGAATAAACAGCTGTCTGTGAGTGCATTTGTATGTAGGTTTTATATGTTGTAAGAGAGAGAGAGAGGGACATAGATATATAGAGTGTTAAATGGAACTATTGCTTGGAAAAGGGGGAGGGGAAGGCAGGGACCGAAAGAAATTAATGGCCTTGTCCGTTTTTTGTATACTTTTGTGAATGAGGAGTAACATTACAGTATAGGCTTACATATAAGTCCATCAAGACAAACACAGAGAGACACTCCATAGCATTCAGTGGTCACACCCCTTTCACACTAAAAGTTTTGTTATGACGGTGTTTTGGAGTCAAGGTTTTGGTTGAATTTTATCAGGTAAAACATATGGATAGTAATGTGTTGGGATAAATTAGATTTGATCTATCTGCGTTAAGAAAAACCCCCACAAAAAACATACAAAAAGCAAACAAACAAAAACTATAGGCAATTAGGTGGTTGCAAGTAGGTGATTCAGGGTGTGCTTGTCCCTAGTTGACTTTCTGTAACTGATTGGAGTATCTTGATGTTACTGGAGGGAAAGCACTGTTGACTTTCACCAATTGGTGTCGTCACAACTCTTTAGCAATTCCATATGATTTTTTAAAATAACGGGGAAGGGGTGGGGGGGTTACATGAAATTGAGATAAAGGAAATGATTAACACAACATTTACATTTGTGCCCCCAGATTCAAGAATCAGAGGTTCCCCAGTTATTATAGCTGGTCCCCAAAATACTACCGTGGAAGCTGGTCATAATGTGTATCTGGAATGCTTGGCTGATGGATGGCCTCGACCAAAAGTTGCCTGGAAAAAGAAAGCATCTGAAAAGGGTACATATATATGTTTAAATTCTGCCTAGGTGTCTATGTCTTCCAGAATACTACACATCTTGATTTTTGAATTTTTTTGCAAAAAAACAACAACTGAAGTGTAGATCTAAATTTGAAAGTGTTTTATAGAAATCTTGGCAAAGATCAAACATTATTGCCCATTTAAAATGTTTTTCATAAGGCCTATGCACTAGTTTAAAATAATCAAATTCTCATCATGTTTGGTTACATTGGTCAAAAGAAATAAACATTTTGTCTGCCATATGCGATTTGAAGTTGATTTTATACCAACTCACAGACGCTGATTTCAGAAATGGTACCCATTCTTTTCTATCAGGTCTAGTTTTTGAGATAGTGTAAACCCTCTATTTTATTGTTATAATCAGCACAATGTGATAGATATTGCTGCCTTTTGCTCAATTAATCTTATGATCTGATTCAGTTGTTTTTCAAAAATAAATATAATTGATCATTTGGATGTAGTTTTTCCTAAAGTAACCAATGTACCTGAGAGAAATTGCCATTGCCAATGATGTCGACTTCATTGGAACTGAATTCGTCGACGTTGATGAAATCTAAAAATTACGCAAAAAGTTCCAACTCTTGGTAAACGTAAAAACGAAATACACATCAATTTACCGCCTGGAAACGTCATGGAAAACAACAAAGAAAGTAGGATCGCTAAAAAATGATAAAGATGATGTTGAGAGAGGAAAACAACTGTCCACTGCCGCCCTCAACAAACTTAAAAAATGTTTGGATAAGGCAAGACAAAATAAAAAGAAATATCAGAATCAAGCTATACCAGGCGCTGGTCAAATCAAGACTAACCTTCTACTGCGGGACATGGGCACTAACCCAGATGGATGTCAACAAATTAGATGCCTTCCACAAGAAACAACTTAGAAAAGTATTAAACATCTATTATCCCGTCAAGATTTCTAACAAGTCCCTTTATGAAAAATGCAACAAGAAGCCTCTATCAGTGTTTATTGCAGAAAGCCTTTGGAAACTCTTTGGGCACATCCTTCGAAGAGACAAAGACATCTCAGCCAACAAGTCCATGGAACTATACTTCATTAAATTCGGAAATCAATTCAAAGGAACGCCAGTCATCACTCTACCAACGGTCTCAAACAACGAATTGTCCCAGTCCGATTCAAACCTATAATTAAAAATAAGGGAAGATCTGAACCATCTAAGATCCCTCGCACAGGACCGGGAAAAGTGGAAGGCATTGACAATGGAGATCATGTGGGTTGTCGAGGCGTCTTCATCTGATGATAAGGATGCGAAATACCCCTCAGTCAAGTCAGTACCAGGATAATAACAATTTGTCATATAAAAACAAACAAAAAATTGAGTCTCATCCAAATAGCTGATCAAATAAGAAAATTTCTTTTCTGGGACTTGTGGTATGTTTCGGTGTAGGACTGTCCTTTTTATGTTCCAACAATAATGTGCATCATAATGGATATCACATCTCCCCTGTTATCTCACTTCTTATGTCTGTACGTCTTGATGAAAGTGCTCACCATATTTGTCACATACGTCTTAAAGCTTTAGTGGGTATACTTGAAATAATTTCGAAGAAAATGCACTTCAACACCCATTTTGCATCCCAATTTCTCAAAGTTTTTCTTAACTGTGATAAAACAAGATCTTTATACATGTAGAGGGCGTTTCGATACCTGTATTCCTATTCACCCTTATATATGATATGATATGATAGATAAGTGGCAACTGTTGAGACGCATAAACTAGGCAAAAGAACATTATGCACTCGTATTTACTGAAAGATCTGTACAAGGATTGTCTGTAAAATTTCAAAATCTAGATTCAGGTATTATAAATGCATGCTAAATTCTAGATATAATTTCAAGGTGCCATAACTGAACTCAGCGCCCCCAAATCACCCCAAAACAGGTCTCAAACCCAATGGGGCAGAATGTGTGTTGACTGGTGTTATCAGCTGATACTGGGGCGCTATGTGTACTTCAGTAAGAAATGTCTTATATGTGGCAACCTCTGTATCATAATGTAATTTTGCATTATCGTTTTGCTTTTGAATTAACGACACACACAATTTTGAAAATGTCAGTGAGGGTGCAGCTTTTGCCTATTCCTAGTGATGTCGGATAATTCCATGTCAATGAGGATGTTGATACAGAGGTCTTTGGTTCAACCCACCCCCTTCTGGTTAAGATGTTCTTTTTTAGTTTTTCCTGTGCATTGTCTTGTCAGTTAGCTGTTAGCATTTTCCTCCTTTTTGTTTGTATGTAATCTTTCTTATTGGTATTAAAACCAGACCCTCCATTACATGCATGTCATTTTAGGACCACATTTTCAAAATCATATCGATGGACAATTATTTAATTTAAAATGTTGGCTTTTACAAGATATTTTCTTATGTCATTTTCCCTGGAGCGTCCTGTAAAACCTTGTGACTTATTATAAATTTTATTTCCAAATTTATTCTGGAAAGCGTAGCAGTGTGAAAAAAGTTAGCTAAGATGTACACATAATTACATGTTGTTGAAAACTAGGAAGGAATGCATGATGAAAATACTATTAGGAGACTAATTTAGCTTCATATCCAAAAATAATCATTTTGTTATTGTTTTTATGTTTCGTTTTCTATTGTGTTTGGGTAACGAAATTATTAATCAGATGCAGTACCATACTTTAAATTTGATGATTGTGTCAATTTATTTTCTCAGAAGAAGAAAAGATATATGAACTCAATAGTCTTAGTACGACTCTAAGTCTGCGAAGAGTCACTCCAGAGCATGCAGGGATCTATGAATGCATTGTGTCAGGGGAAGGGAACACTCTCAGAGCTTCAGCCTATTTACATGTTACAAGTAAGTTTGATTTATTCAATGACATTTTTCATAAGTTTAGGGCAAAGGCATGGAATGATGTGATTGTCAGCCACAATGGCATCCTTACAGAGAATTGTTTCTGTTCCTATGGGGGCAGTGTTTCATTACTTTTTATCGGAGAAGGTTGCTTTATACTGAAAATGGACAATTTTGTTTGTTTGTTTTGTTTTGGTTTTTTTGCTAATGGTACTTTGTTGTTGATTAGTTCAGTTAAAATAAGATGAATACAAAAGTGGTTTATGACCAATCATGAGGTATGGATTCTTGATTCACTTTGAAACCCATAAAAAATTAAACATAAAATGTTATAATATTATGAAGGGTCATTCCAATGGGCAAGTTGGTGAATTGATAAATTTGATATACATGATTCACAAAACAGAACAGAATTGGCAAGGTTTCGAAGTCTTATATAAAACGTTTATTAGCTAGTTTTTTGATAGACCTGTATGACTTTTGGATGATCAGGCAGTCTTATTACCAAAGTCGCTTCTAAATAAAGGGGTGAAATTTATCAGATTAATTGCACTTTACCAGAATTCATTCTTTTAAGTGTAGTTTAATTATACGCACCATTGATTTTAGTGATTTTCACACCGCTGTTTTTAAAAAAGAAATATTTACCTTATTGAATCAAGTCCATTAGGTATCTATTACGTAGTCGACCATTTTTAAAGCTGAATGTATGGCCCATAAAGGTCATTCATTCATGTGTGATAAATAAAATCAGAGGTATGTACATTTAGAAATGTCCATTGAGATAAAGAATCCTTGGCAGAAGGCTGCATCCCACAAGGGTTGGATGGAATGTTGTGTCCTACCTTTATATTGTCAAGATGTCATTTCATTCGGCATCTGCTTGCATGTCAACACTCCTCCTCACAAAGTTAACATCACTTAACTTTCCAGTAAGTTTCCTTCCTTGATTTTAGCAAAAAAGGCATGCCATCTGCACTTAAGACTGTATTGACAGCTAGGGTCATACATAGTTTTAAGTCGTTGGATTTGTTTTTGTCTGAAAGGGGTCATATGGTCTTATTTTCCCTTTTTTTCATATCTTCTTATGATGTTCTTCCCTTCCTCAAAGGTCAGTAAGTTAGCTGATCCTGAAATGGTCTTCCCTTGTTCCTCATACTATGTGTTGATTCTGATTTTTTTTAATTTTTACATGTGATCTTATTCTTTTTGCTCCTTATATGACCTTTGAATTTCAGTCTTTTTTATTTTTGCTGAAAGACTGCTGTTATTCTGTGAAGATGTTCATGCATACTTCAAGTATGGCACAGATGAAGATGTTGCTTTCTGCTTGCAATACATGGTGTCACAAACCTGCACTGTTCCCTGAAGTGTTTGGAGGAGGAACTCAATAAAAAAAAACCAACCCAACATATTTCATGAAATTGTTAAGTCTGATAGCCATGTTTCGCAGGCATTTGAGTGAAAAAGTTAGCCAGTTATATTTCACCCTTGTTTAAAATACTTGCACCAAGCGATGGCAATATCCTACTGTTTTCCTCTTTTCTGATTAAGTCGAAAAAATAATGTGATAGATTTTTAACAGAATAAGTACTTGGGGAGAAAGTAAATCACAAGATTAAAAAAAATTATTTTTTATTGCTTGATTAAAATGTCAAGTCACAAGATTTTGTTTGTTTTATTGTGTTCAAACTTTAAAGATATGAGATTTATAGTTTGTCTTTTATTCTTATGTAAAGGTCCCCCAAAGATGATGTCATTATCAAAATCGTCGTATTTACAAGCAGCTAGATCAGCAGACTTAGAGTGTGAGATTGAAGGAGTTCCCCCAGAAAATGTCTCCTGGTATTTTAATGGAAAAGACTTAGACTTGTGTGATGTTTATTATACGGTCAGTTTATTTATACTCCTTGAGAATGAATTGTGTTTCTATATGTTTTCAGTGTTGTCTTCAGTTCTCATATTTTTATTTTCAAACCCTTGAGTAAATTTCCTTTTCCACTTTGTAAACTGAATTTTTATCATCATGTGAGCATATTTTTAAATTTAGCATGTGGACATTAAGAATTTGAGGCCAGCAAATGCCCTTGTTTTAAACACCCCTCTCAATTGTTGAATTTTAGTCAGAAAAGTTTCTGCTGCTTAGCTCTATTTTTGTAGAACAAGCTGTCTTTAAAAGCAGTCTTCATATTCTTTTCAAAATTCTAAGAAAAACCTCAAAAATAGCTTCTTAAAAAATATTTTAAAGAATTAAATTAAATCAATACACTCTAGGGAATGTCCACAAATTTTATATAATTGTATAGTATTAGTCAAGCCTTGCATTTTAATATAATAATAAATTATTCTTATATAGCACACATTCCACAATAAGAGCTCTATGCACTTTGCAATAGTTAAGAATTTAATAGCTTGAAAAGTATAAGACTCTAAAGGCTTGAAAGCATTGCACACATATAAATATCATTAAATACATCTTCTTCAAGCAATTTAAGACCATATTATGCATATCAAACTTTTGTCATTCTTTTTTCATCCATCGGAGTTGTAAGAGGAGTCCATTTTAATAGCATTCATGTATGTTATGTTTAC